>RJVU01046426.1:276010-379247 GCA_003731715.1 Anabarilius grahami
GAGAATAAAGTCATTAAATTACGAGAAAAATGTCGTTAAATTTCGAGAAAAAAGTCGAGATAAAATGTTGAGAATAAACTCATTAAATTAACGAATTTATTCTCGTAATTTAACGATTTTTTATTCGTAATTTAACGAATTTATTCTCGTAATATAACGATTTTTTTCTCGTAATTTAATGAGTTTATTCTCGTAATTTAATGACTTTATTCTCGTAATTTAATTACTTTATTTTCGTAATTTAATGACTTTATTCTCGTAATTTAATGACTTTATTCTCAACATTTTATCTCGACTTTTTTCTCGAAATTTAACGAGTTTTTTCTCGAAATTTAACAACTTTAATCTCGAGATGGTTTTATTTTTTTGTATTATTGCTTGGCCCTAATCCTCTTCCGTAACAAACAGACTTTATTCTAAATCTATAAAATTTTCGGCAAACGTCAGCACTATGTAATTAATATTCATGAGCCAGTACTTCCTCCATGCTTTAGATGGCAGTAATGAACTCAAGCAGCGCGAGTGAAGAAGAATGAAAGGCGGTACTGATGTGAGACGCATGGGTAGAAAGTTGAAGAAGAAGCGGAGGATAAATAAAGTACTGTAAGCAGACATATAACAGAGAGAAGCCTTATTTTTTAGAGCAGATTAAATAGATTGAGTGTGAAATGATGACCCTCTCGTGAGCAGATATCAGCAGGATGAAGCTCCTCTGAGGGACAGTCATGAGTCTGGCGCTGCACGAGCTGCTGATCTGCTGCCGAGGACTGGAGAGTGAGAAAGCCACAGAGAGGAAGGTGTGTGAAACATGACTGATGCTATCAGTCCATAAAACACCAGCACTGAACGGAGAATGGCTTTTAAATTCAGTTTCTGAATATGAACTGAGGAAGGAAACAAGATGCAATATTGTAGTTTGAATGCTTAGAGGAAGATTTAAAATGTAATAATCAGTGTAAGAGATTAATAACCCACATGAAAAAATAATATAGTGTTTATTAAAGTAAATTGTAGTATACTGTATAGTATTTACAACACTTTGTTTATGAATGCTACAGCATACTGTAGTATTAACTATGATAAACTGTAATACTGTAGTATACTTTAGTTTTTACTACAGTAAACTAGTGTATTTGTAGTATGTACTTTATAGTTGTAGAAAACCTAGTACAGTATTGGGTAAAGTAATTGGTTTATATTATTATTGTTATATTACCACAACAACTACAGAATTACAACAAATTAATTCAAGTACTTTACTATAGTATAATTCAAAAACACTACCCACATGAAAAAATACTATAGTAATTTATAGAAAATACTATAGTGTTTTTGAACCATACTATAGTAAATTGTAGTATACTGTATAGTATTTACAACACTTTGTTAATGAATTCTACAGCATACTGTATTAACTATAGTGACTGATAAATAATAAATACTGTAGTATACTTTAGTTTTTACTACAGTAAACTAGTGTATTTGTAGTATATACTTTATAGTTGTAGAAAACCTAGTACAGTATTTGTTTATATTACTATAGTTGTTATATTACCACAACAAATTAATTCAAGTACTTTACTATAGTATAATTCAAAAACACTACAGTATTTATTAAAGTAAATTGTAGTACTGTATATATTATAGTATTTACAATATGAATGCTACATCATACTGTAGTATTAACTATGATAAACTGTTATACTGTAGTATACTTTAGTTTTTACTACAGTAAACTAGTTTATTTGTAGTATATACTTTATAGTAGTAGAAAACCTAGTACAGTATTTGTTTATATTACTATAGTTGTTATATTACCACAACAAATACAGAATTACAACAACAAATTAATTCAAGTACTTTACTATAGTATGGTTCAAAAACACTACAGTATTTATTAAAGTAAATTGTAGTACTGTATATATTATAGTATTTACTTTATGAATGCTACAGCATACTGTAGTATTAACTATGATAAACTGTAATATTGTAGTATACTTTAGTTTTTACTATAGTAAACTGTAGTGTATTTATTGTAGTATAATATACCCTATAGTTGTAGAAAATTTAGGACACCCAATTGAATTCCATGGTTTTCCATATCAGGACATAAAAAAAATCATCTTGGCAGGTCTTAATATTTGTAAAATAAAACCTCAGATGAGCAACAACACATGATTTATCACACCACGTCATTATTTGTTTAGCAAAAATAAAGCAAAGATGAAAAAGCCATGGGCGACAAAGTTAGGACACCCTATGATTCAGTTGCCTGTAGATCCACTTTTAGCAGAAATAACTTGAAATAATCATTTCTGTAAGACTTTATCAGTCTCTCACATCGCTCTGGAGGAATTTTGGCCCACTCTTCTTCACAACGTTGCTTCAGTTCATTGAGGTTTGTGGATATTTGTTAATGCACCGCTCTCACCACAGCTTTTCAGTCGGGTTGAGGTCTGGACTTGACTGGGCCAGTGCAATGCCTTTATTCTTTTATTTTCAGTCATTCTGTTGCAGATTTGCTGGTGATCTTCAGATCATCGTCATGTTGCATGACTTTGGCCGAGCTTTAGCTGTCGGACGGGTGACCTCACATTTGGTAAACAGAGGAGTTCATGGTCGACGCAATGACTGTGAGATGCCCAGGGCCTGTGCCTGCAAAACAAGCCTAAAATCATCTGCTCTCCACCAGCATGCTTGACAGTTGGAAATAAGGTGTTTGTGCTGATATGCTGTTTTGGTTTTCACCAAACTTGGCGCTGTGCATTATGGCCAAACATCTCCAGTTTGGTCTCATCTGTCCAAAGGACATTGTTCTAGAAGTCTTGTGGTTTGTTCAGATGCAACTTTGCAAACCTAAGCCACGCTGCCGTGTTTTTTTTTAGAGAAACCCTTTCAAACAAGCCATACTTGTCCCGTCTTTTTCTAATTGTACTGTCATGAACATTACCATTTAACATGTTACCTGAGGCCTGTAGAGTCTGAGGTGTAGGTCTTGGGCTGTCTGCAATTTCTCTGAGCATTGCACGGCCTGATCTTGGGGTGAATTTGCTGGGACGTCCACTCCTGGGAAGATTGGTCTTCCTCACTGCAGAATGATGGAAGTCAAACAGTTTTGAAATGGCTTTGTAACTGTTCCTAGATTGATGGGAGCAACAACTGCTTCTCTAAGACCATTGCTGATGTCTTTCCTTCTTGGTATTGTGTTAACACACACCTGAAGTCTCCAGATGCTCAAACTGCCAGAACTTCAGCTTTTATAGAGTTGGTCACACTTGATCAGTTAATCAAAGGTATTTTATTAGCAGTGCCTGAATGTTACTTACCCTCTTAGATTTCCTATGTTAACAGTAAGGGTGTCCTAAGTTTGTCACCCATGACTTTTCCATTTTGCCTTTATTTTTACCAAACAAATAATAACACGGTGTGATATGTTATCTGTTGTTGTTCATCTGAGGTTTTATTTTACAAATTTTAAGACCTGCCAAGGACCAGATGATTTTTTATTATGCCCTGATACAGAAAAGCATGGAATTAAATTGGGTGTCCTAACTTTTTCACATGACTGTAGTTATTAAATGTAGCAAATATCTTTTTTCCATTTAACTAAATTGAGCTGAATAATGTCGCTGTTACCTTCTGTAGAGCTGCTTTATAGTTAAATCAAATTCATTTCTTAATTGATCAACTTTGCAACTTCAAATCAACACTGAAATAATTGAGCTGAATAATCACAATTGTTTTCCTGCTTTACAGCTGAAATTTAAGTCATTTAATAATTATAGTTATAGAAATGCACTATATATCGTATATATCGCTCTAACCACTGAGCTTTCCTGTAGCTCAGTGGTTAGGGCGTGGCACTAGCAATGCCAAGGTCATGGGTTCGATCCCAGGGATTGCACATACTCCGATACAAATGTATAATATAATGCAATGTAAGTCACTTTGGATAAAAGCGTCTGCCAAATGCATAAATGTAAATGTAAATGTAAATATCGGCCACCATATCGGTATCGGCCAATATATGTTCATTTTTAATGTTATCGTTATCGTCCAGAGAAGAAAATTTGGCCGATATATTAAAGCTGATAAATAGGTGTGGGAATCGCAGGGTATCTCACGATACGATACATGGCTCACGATACCGATAATATCACAATACAGCGATTCTGCTATAATCGATATATTGCTAGACAATCCTATAATAATAAATCACGATATCTGTCTAACTATGAAAACAAAATGCCAGTGAAAGGGTTAAGTGTGGGTTTTGTCTCTTTATTAAAGTCCAAACTGTTAGAAAACAGCACAAAAAGTTTTTCAGTCTGTAAATGAAATGTAACATTTATGTAAATTAAACATTTTACGCATGTACTTTTTAAAAGCGTAAACTTTTCTTTGCATGTAAACTGACACATTTAGCCTAAGTTAACTGCTTATTGACTTGTTTGGCGCCAGCGTGTCGATTCTCGTATCACACATCAGCAACCTACTGATAAATAATGGATTATTTCCTTCAGCTGAGACATTCAGATGTCCACCATGATGGTTTTGAATCACTTGAAATATACTGTTAAGTGTAACATGTGCAGCACAAATCTGTCGTATAGACTACATAAAATTATAATGAGAACATTATATTTGTGTGCTTGGACATGGCTTTTAATGGTGAGACTTTTGTTTTTGTAATCAGGCTCTCAAAATATTATATAAAAATTTAGATTTAGATTTACCGGCCAATATATCGGTTATCGGCTTTCAAATATCGGTTAATATCGGTTATCGGTATTGGACAAAATTTTTCATATCGGTGTGTTTTATAAATTAATGTTGTGACTTGACTGATGTTTTTGTTTCGTTTTTTTTTCCAGAAAGAGGTGGATCGCTTCAGGAGACTCATCCGTTCACCAGACACGGTGGAGGAACTTGATCATACGTCAGGATGCAAAGTCTCCAAAGGCTCCAAGCAGCTCACCTGGGATGCTGTTTTCCGGTCTGTTTCTGTTCATCTTTTTTTATTCCGTCCATGAGTTGACAGTGCGCTCATAATGATTTTTCCTTACAGATTTTTACAAAAGTTTCTTCAAAAAGAGACAGAACTTCTGCAGTCAGGAAAAGCCAACGTTTCCGCCATCACTCATGCAAACCGGCAGAAAAAGATGCAGGAAATCAGCAGCCTGATGAAGTATTTCATCAGATGCGCCAACCAACGTAATGTCTGAGTTACTGATATTACAGTCGCAGTTCGTGACAGTACAAGAGAGTTTGCTCTGTATCCATATTAGACATCTATGTGGTTATTACTGTACAGAAAATCACTCTTCTGTTCTGCAGGTGGTCCAAAGTTAAAATGTGCTGAGCTGCTGTCTCATGTGGTGGAGGTCTTACAGAGTTCGTTCAGCTGTGCGGCGTACGGCGAGGACTACAGCAGTATTCTGCTCAAGAACATCCTGTCTGTCCGTAAATACTGGTGTGAGATGAGCCAGCAGCAGTGGCACAGTGAGTGCAAGACCAGTGTGACGTGTATTTATTTATGTGAATTTCCATTTTTGGGTGAACTTCCCTTTAACGTTTTCCCAGAGGTTCTTGTATTGAACTCTAAAACATTAAAGGGTTAATTCTTTAACTAAAACTTTATAGACTATAACCACTGGCTTCCGCACGCGAGTCGATTCCAGCAGAAGAGCGAACTTTGACCTGACGCACGACATACTGACGAACGCGGAAGCGCACAGGATAGAGCAAAACAAAACACCAGTCATGAATTCGAAGTCTAATAGGAGAATTTTTAAAGAGAATAAAGTCTATAAAGTTATAAATATGGATGTTTTTCTTACAAAAACCCATCGCTTCACTTCAGAAGGCCTTTATTAACCCTCTGGAGTCGTATGGATTACTTTTATGATGGATGGATTTGCTTTTTTTGGCTTAAAAAAATCTTACTATTTACTAGTTACTATTCACTCCCATTATAAAGTTTGGAAGAGCCAGAATATTTTTTTATATAACTCTGATTGTGTTCTTCTGAAAGAATAAAGTCATATACACCGAGGATGGCTTGAGGAAGAGTAAATCATGGGGTAATTTTCATTTTTGGGTGAAGTAACCCTTTAAGCCTATTATGGACTACCTGACATTTTAGGTTTAAATCTTATTATTACCGATGGTGGTTCTACGAATACTACCCTGATGTATAAATATTTTACACCCTAAATATATAAATATAGAACTGCATGATTAATCATTAAAAAAATCACAATCTCATTTACCCTGCTATCATCCAGCACTCCCGCGTCCCATATAAGCGGCGTGGAAGACGGATGGATGGACGTCAATAATCAGTGCTACAACAACCCATGTCTTGTTTTGATCTATTGCGTAATTAATAGAAATAATCTGAGCACATAAACCGCCACGGAGGATTAAACAAGATTACATTTGTCCATGTAAGATTTTGTATTGAATCACTGTACAAAAATACCAGCACTTCAGCACCAAGTAAGAATGACTTCAACACAATCTAGTTTTTTTATAGATTTAAAGTTTATTCTCAGACCTTAAAAAATGAATAAACAATTATTTGACTTTATTAAGGATAGCATTACATTAATTTCTCAAAGGGGTCCTATAATGCCCCTTTCACAAGATGTAATATAAGTCTCTGGTGTCTCCAGAATGTGTCTGTGAAGTTTCAGCTCAAAATCCCCCACAGATCATTTATTAAAGCTTGTCAAATTTGCCCCTATTTGGGTGTGAGCAAAAACACGCCGTTTTTGTGTGTGTCCCTTTAAAGGGTTAGTTCACCCAAAAATTATGTCATTAATGACTCACCCTCATGTCGTTCCACACCCTTAAGACCTCCGTTCATCTTCGGAACACAGTTTAAGATATTTTAGATTTAGTCCGAGAGCTTTCTGTCCCTCCATTGAAAGTGTTTGTACGGTGCACTGTCCATGTCCAGAAAGATAATAAAAACATCATCAAAGTAGTCCATGTGACATCAGTGGGTTAGTTAGAAGTTTTTGAAGCATCGAAAATACATTTTGGTCCAAAAATAACAAAAACTACGACTTTATTCAGCATTGTCTTCTCTTCCGGGTCTGTTGTCAATCCACGTTCACGACTCCGCAGTGACGCTGCTGACGTAAGACGCTGCTGACGTGTTATCTGGTGCTCCCGAGCTTCGTTTACAGTCTGAGGGAGACGCACGCTGTATTCAAGCTATTCTACATTGTTTGTATTTTGGTATTGCTATATTTTTTAAAATGTTGCGTAAGTGTGCATGTCGCGGATGGCCTAATCGCCAAAAACAACAACGTAAAAGTGCATTACCAACGCCGACAGATTAAAGGATTCATTGGAATCAATTCAATGGAAAGGATTCCGGAAGAGAAGACAATGCTGAATAAAGTCGTAGTTTTTGTTATTTTTGGACCAAAATGTATTTTCGATGCTTCAAAAACTTCTAACTAACCCACTGATGTCACATGGACTACTTTNAATAATCTGAGCACATAAACCGCCACGGAGGATTAAACAAGATTACATTTGTCCATTAATATGTAAGATTTTGTATTGAATCACTGTACAAAAATAACCCAGATTTTACGTTTCTTCAGCACCAAGTAAGAATGACTTCAACACAGTCTAGTTTTTTTACAGTTTTATAGTTTATTCTCAGACCTTAAAAATGAATAAACAATTATTTGACTTTATTAAGGATAGCATTACATTAATTTCTCAAAGGGGTCCTATTATGCCCCTTTCACAAGATGTATTATAAGTCTCTGGTGTCTCCAGAATGGGTCTGTGAAGTTTCAGCTCAAAATCCCCCACAGATCATTTATTATAGCTTGTCAAATTTGCCTCTATTTGGGTGTGAGCAAAAACACGCCGTTTTTGTGTGTGTCACTTTAAAGGGTTAGTTCACCCAAAAATGAAAATTATGTCATTAATGACTCACCCTCATGTCGTTCCACACCCGTAAGACCTCCGTTCATCTTCGGAACACAGTTTAAGATATTTTAGATTTAGTCCGAGAGCTTTCTGTCCCTCCATTGAAAGTGTTTGTACGGTATACTGTCCATGTCCAGAAAGGTAATAAAAACATCATCAAAGTAGTCCATGTGACATCAGTGGGTTAGTTAGAAGTTTTTGAAGCATCGAAAATACATTTTGGTCCAAAAATAACAAAAACTACGACTTTATTCAGCATTGTCTTCTCTTCCGGGTCTGTTGTTCATCCGGGTTCACGACTCCGCAGTGACGCTGCTGACGTGTTATCCGGTGCGCCAGAGCTTCGTTTACAGTCTGAGGGAGACGCACGCTGTATTCAAGCTATTCTACATTGTTTGTATTTTGGTATTGCTATATTTTTTTAAATGTTGCGTAAGTGTGCATGTCGCGGATGTCCTAATCGCCAAAAACAACGATGTAAAAGTGCATTACCAACGCCGACGGATTAAAGGATTCAATGGAATCAATTCAATGGAATCAATTCAATGGAAAGGATTCCGGAAGAGAATACAATGCTGAATAAAGTCGTAGTTTTTGTTATTTTTGGACCAAAATGTATTTTCGATGCTTCAAAACCTTCTAACTAACCCACTGATGTCACATGGACTACTTTGATGATGTTTTTATTACCTTTCTGGACATGGACAGTATACCGTACAAACAGTTTCAATGGAGGGACAGAAAGCTCTCGGACTAAATCTAAAATATCTTAAACTGTGTTCTGAAGATGAACGAAGGTCTTACGGGTGTGGAACGACATGAGGGTGAGTCATTAATGACATACTTTTCATTTTTGGGTGAACTAACCCTTTAAATGCAAATGAACTGCTGCTCCCGGCCCCTTTTCTAGAAGAGGGCGGAGCTTTAAAAGCTCACGCTTCGGTTGCTCAACAACAACAAAGCTGGAGAATCTCACGCAGACAAAATGAGGATTGTCAGTAACGGTGTTCAGCCTTACATTGTTCAAACCGGAGTCGACACTGATGGAGAGACTCAGGAAGAAGTTACAACTTTTAGAATGAAACTGGACGTTTCTGAATAGTTAGTGGATGAATTTATGTAGTTGCTGTGGAGTTGATTCAGCTCATCCACTAGCATGTGCCGTCATGTTCATCTTTTGTGTAAATCCAATGTTTGTGAAATCCCTCGTTTGTGAAGCAGTCCGATGTAAAATGACGGCATGTCAACAACACTCTACTACAACAACTCTTCCTCTTCTCTAAAGCAGCCCAACATGGCCTCACCCCCTTTGTTGAGTGTTCTCGGGGGCGGGGTTTATGTAAATTTTAGGGTTTGTGATGTCACTAACCCAGGAAGAAGCTCATTGTAGTCCCTACCAGCCGTTTGTTGTAGTCCTTAAAAAGTGATTTCTGTAAAAGAAAATATCTCCCTTTGCATTGAACTTTGAGCGTCGTAACTTTGTAAAAAAGTGAAATCATAATCAGCCACCCCTTCAACACTGAATTGAGCAGTTTAGCGTGACAAGCTTATTTCTTTAGGCCACTGAACAAAAAACTTCTCAGTTAACATAATGTTCTCTTCAATTAGATGTGTCAAATCTCTCTGAAATCACTATTTACTCTCGTATATATTAATAATAAGTAATTATTCAATAAAGGGATCGATAAATGAAAGTTAGTCATTCAGCCAGTAAAATGAAATGTTATTTTTCATGATCGATCGTCGCCGTCACTTTCGAGCATTATCCATACTTTCTGTTTTGTTAATCATGTTAATCAGCATTCCTGTTGTCATTTTGTTTGTTGTGCAGGTCTGTTGGATCTGTACTGTGGGCTGTTCAATAAGGGATCAAAGTCAATCAACAGAGTCCAAGTGAGTCGCATCATCTACGCGGTTGTTTGGGGCTGTTGTGTCCAAGCGGAGGGGTTATCCCACAGTCTCTTTAAATTCTTCCTGAAGGCTCTGAGCAACACCAGGTATCGTTTAATGCTTATCACATGTTTTTTTTCTAATTAAACCAAAAAAAGTATATGCTTAACTTGTGTTGTGATGTTCTTCCTCAGGGAGGAAAGACAGCCGATGGTTCTGGAGAACCTGGTTTCTGCTGTGAACGTGTTTCTGCGCTCAGTGCTTCTGTCCTGCAGGAAGAGGGTGTGTGCTCTGGGGGAGGAGGTTCTGTCCGCTATGCTGTGTGTTTATACTCAGAAGAGACCCAGCTCGGTACTAAAAGAGGAGCTCGTGAAGTTTTTCCACCTCCAGCTTTGTGTTCATCACCCAAAAGGGGCAAAGACTTTAGAGACAGGTAATGATACAACAGTCATTTAAAATGCACTACATTTTAGCTACACTCAAATAAACCTCATTGGTTCTTGCACGTCAAGCAAGCATGCTTGAGTTTCTGTTTACCATAACTGATGAATATTTATGAGTAAAAGCCTAAATTCAGTCTCTTCATCATATAAGCAATTGAGAAAATTTGAACTGAACTGCTCAATTCATATGGATTAGTTTTACGATTTCTTTATTAACTTTTTTGAAGCGTAAAAAAGTGGTAGTTGCGTAGCTGTCAATGGATGAATGGAAAAATCTCATATTTCATTATAAATATCCTCATGTTTTCTGAAAGTCTTATGGGTTTGGAACGACATTAGAGTGAAAAATTTATGACAGAAATTTCATTTTTGGGTGAACTATTTTAAAAGGGTCATAAAAAGGAGGAATCAAAATGTTCTTGATATTTATTTACACATAAGAGGTTACTCTACAATAAGAACATGCTGCAAGTTTCAGAACTCAAAACTTATTCCCCAGTTTAAAATATGAATTATTCTTTTCTACCCTTCTGAACGGATAGTAATCTGGCTTGACACGCCCCGTAACATGCTTTATCGTTGTATGTAATCAAGTAGGTGTGTTCTGACCAAATCATGTCTCTCCATCAATCACAGGAGCGATACTGAAAGATGTCGAGTAACACCGTCAAACTCAAACGTTGTTCTGTCAGTGAATGTAAAGAAACTGCACCTCCAAAAACTTTGCATAGCCTTCCAAATGCATGACTGAAGTTTATTTTTAATGCTGTGCCTGAGCGACTGAAAGATAATTTTTTTTCCCAACGGACTGCTTTGTGAGTTATTCTCAACATGCTGCCGTTTTTTTTAAATATGTTTTCTTAAAAGATCCGGCAGTGCCATGCATTTTGTCCTCGGAGGCAATGCAGGTTTATTTTATTTTTAAAGGATTAGTTCACTTTCAAATAAAATGTTCCTGATAATTTACTCACCCCCATGTCATCCAAGATGTTCATGTCTTTCTTTCGTCAGTCGAAAAGAAATTAAGGTTTTTGATGAAAACATTCCAGGATTATTCTCCTTATAATGGACTTCAATGGACTCCAGACGGTTGAAGGTCAAAATGACAGTTTCAGTGCAGCTTCAAAGAGCTTTAAACGATACCAGACGAGGAATAAGCTTTCGCTGTATGTCCTTCGCCTTCCCTATTCTACTTACGGGAAAAAATGTAACTGGTGCCGCGTTCGTAAGTAGAATAGAGAAGGCGTAGGACATACAGCGGAAGCTTTTTGAAGAATACGGAAAGCGGAAGCGCATGCAAGTAGGGTTGTCACGATACCATAAAAATGTCTTACGATACTATACCAGCTGAAGTATCACGATACCAAGTAGTATCGCGATACCGTGCAGTATACAAAATGAACCAAACTTTCATAAATACATTTTTAAATACAGATTTTTCTTATGAATACTTCATTAATGAGAATGAATAACAGCCTTTTTTACCAATCAAATTAATCATTGTAAACAAAATTCATCTTAGCACTGCACAGAAGCTGCATGAAGTGACATTATGATGTAGCATTTATGCATTTGCACTTAAATTACAATTGCATAAATAATGTTATTAATGTTTTAAATGTAAAAATCTGAATATAGAAAATGATATAATAGGCCTACTTTTAGATGGGAGACTAAAGTCGCCAGTAGGTGGCAGCAAGTGTTAATGATTAAGTCAATGAATCATTCAACCGATTCGTTCAAAACGGCTGATTCATTCAGGAACGAAGCAAATGACTGTCTAAAATGAATGGCTTCGTGAGTCAGTGACTCGCCCAATTTGTTCAAAAGCAGATTCACTTAGAAACGAAACAAAAACAGCGCTCTTGCTCGTGTCACGAACTATCAGGAGCATTTTTGCCAGCATATCTTGAAATTTCCAACCCTGACTGGAGAGCAGTATGTATATTAAAACATATAATACATTTATAATGTTAAAATCACGATTGATATGATTGATAAGAACCGAGTGCAAAGCCGCTACAGCCTATTGATGAATGGAATTGCGTTTGTCTGAAAAGTCTTTGCAAAGATGTTTTTAAGTGGTCAAATGAGCAACGGAAAAACTGCGAGAATTCATTCTTATATAAAGATATTATGATGTTAATTAAGTGAACTTCAGACACTTTCTCCAGATAAAATGCAGTGCGAACAACAACGTGCAAGTGCAACTTTATCTCATTGCAAAATTAACTGAAGCATTGGGAAACAATTAGGCGCTAATTCTACAGAGCATTTACTACACAGGGCACAGCAGACACGCAACGGCAGTCTCTTGTAACGTTTTTGCAGGCATGCATGTTCAATTGAGGTGTACCTGCCGCACATACAACTTTCCTTACGGTACTGACGATACTACCATTTAAAAACTAGAATGGCATCGCCAGTATTTTGAAGCTTTAGTATCGTGATACTACCGTAGTACCGGTACACTGTGCAACCCTACATGCAAGGCGATCATTTGTGTTTATAAAGCATATACAGTTGTGTTTTTTTTCGAAAATGACCAATCGTTTCTCTAGATTAATACCCTTATTCCTCGTCTGGTATCGTTTAAAGCTCTTTGAAGCTGCACTGAAACTGTAATTTTGACCTTCAACCGTCTGGAGTCCATTGAAGTCCACTATATGGAGAATAATCCTGGAATGTTTTCATCAAAAACCTTAATTTCTTTTCGACTGACGAAAGGAGGACATGAACATCTTGGATGACATGGGGGTGAGTAAATTATCAGAAACATTTTATTTGAAAGTGAACTAATCCTTTAATCTCATGTGTCGTTTCTACACTGGACACCAAAGCAAACGTTCCAGATCCATTTGTTAATTTGTACAAAAAAGATTTCAAATAAATGCTGAATAAATATTCATCAAAAAAATCCTGACAAAATGTATCACGCTTTCCAGCAAAAATATTAAGCAGCACAGCTGTTTTTAACATTGATAATAATATAAAAATATGTTTCTTGAGCACCAAATCAGCACATTAGAATGATTTTTGAAGGATCATGTGACACTGAAGACCGGAGTAATTCAGCTTTGGCATCATATGAATAAATTACGTTATATTAAAATTGAAAAAAGTTCTTTAAGTAAAAGTATTTCACAATATTACTGTTTTATTGCATTTTTATCAAATGAATGCAGCTTTGGCGAGCATAAGAAACTTATTTCAAAAACAAAGTATCTAACATTACTTTTGAACAGTATATATATTTGAGAAGTCTTTAAAATGAAACTTTGCTGGCACAGGCGCCCATGCAGAAGACTGGGTCAGATGGCAGGGTCAGCTCTGCGACCTCTATGATGCCCTCGTCAGTGAGATCAGTCAGATCGGCAGCAGAGGGAAATATGCCACTGGCTCTCGTCATATTGCTGTGAAAGAAAATCTCATTGAACTGACAGCTGACGTCTGCCACCAGGTGATTCTTGGATGTTTTAATGCTGTTGCTGCTCAGGTACCATTATTCCCCTTGTTAATATTAAATTAGGTACCTTGAAGTACTATGTAAATAAATACCATGGTATATGAATGTGTTCGAGGTCCATCATCGCTGTACTGTGGTATGCACCAGTGCTTTTTCATAATAACAAAGCACACGGTCAATGTGGTCTTGTGCATGACTTGTTTCCATCAAATTCTGATTTGTTGATTTCTAATTGCATACAGTGTTCATGAATGTGCCGTGTTTCTCTAGTTGTTCAGTCGAAGCACTCACGTTCAGGAAGTGACATCATCAGTCTGTCGGGATACTCAGCGGGACAGTCCGCAGAGCTGCAAACGCAGGCGCATCGAGCAACCGCTGACAAATTGGGAGGTGATACGCTCCAAACTTCAGCCCCAACACAGCGACTTCGACATGATACCCTGGTACAGTTTTATTTGAAAATTAAAGCACAAATAATCCTTAATTTAAATCCTTTCAGCATCGATTTAAAATTTGTTTTTTTTTTATTATTTATTTATATAATTTTTTATTTGTTTCAATACATTTTATTACATTTTTGCATCTGCATTACATCAGCATTTTAAAGCTTATTCAGAGGTCCTAATATTAAATTCCAAACTTCATATAAAATTAAAAGAAAATAAAAGTTGATTTAATAATAATAATTTTACATGCTTTATCAAAGTTTCAAGCTTTTATTCATACCCTGTCAAGAAAAATGACAGGTATGATTACAGCGAACATTCAGATCTGTGTTCGCGCTGCCGCTGAGCCATGGAGAGCAGTTTTTAATGTATAGATATCTTTTCAGCCAGTATCATTATTTCTGTTACAATAATTCAAATGATCACAGAAGTCCTGGGATAATAGTTTATAGTTTGGATATAACCACTGATGTCAACGGTAGCAATCAAAATAAAGTAAATCACCTTTTGAAAGTAACTTGACACTTCAAATAAAGATTGTATCAATTACATTATTACACCAATAGGTGGCGACAAGTGACTGTTAAAAATGTATTTGTCATTGAATCATTCATTCATTCAATCATTCATCATTCATTAAAAAACTCTGATTAATTCAGTAATGAAACAAGTGAAGTCTTTATGAGTGAGTCATTGAATCATTCATTCAAACTGACTTTTTAAAAAAATAATTAATTCAAATTAATGAAATTAAAAACACACCATAAATAGAAACCATTGATTTAGAGAGCGCTCAAACAAACACAAATGCAGCTTTTATCAGTGGCTAGCTAATATACTCAGTACTGCAGAAATGCTGGTACCGTAAAATTTTTTTTTTAGTACCGACTGGTACCGGTAATATGGTATGTTTGACAACCCTAGTATCTTAATGTTGTTTGTTTACAGTGTTGCAACTCTTGATGTCCATCAACAGGTTACAGGTCACAGCTGCTCTGATATCCAAATACCCCTCCATCCTGCCAGCTGATGATCTTGTGCCTCTGCTGGGGCTGCTCTGCCAGCTTCAGGGTGAACAGCAGCGTCGGGGCGAGAGGGGGCCGTACGTCCTGCGCTGCCTGAGGGAGGTGGCACTCTGCCATGCCAAGAGCTCAGCGAACTCCTCGGCTCACGCAGCTGAGCTGGGCCGTCTGTGGGCCNGTATAGATATCTTTTCAGCCACACAGTATCATTATTTCTGTTACAATAATTCAAATGATCACAGAAGTACTGGGATAATAGTTTATAGTTTGGATATAACCACTGATGTCAACGGTAGCAAACAAAATAGAGTAAATCACCTTTTGAAAGTAACTTGACACTTCAAATAAAGATTGTATTAATTACATTATTACACCAATAGGTGGCGACAAGTGACTGTTAAAAATGTATTTGTCATTGAATCATTCATTGAATCATTCATCATTCATTAAAAAACTCTGATTAATTCAGTAATGAAACAAGTGAAGTCTTTATGAGTGAGTCATTGAATCAGTCATTCAAACTGACTTTTTAAAAAAATAATTAATTCAAATTAATGAAAAATTAAAAACACACCATAAATAGAAACCATTGATTTAGAGAGCGCTCAAACAAACACAAATGCAGCTTTTATCAGTGGCTAGCTAATATACTCAGTACTGCAGAAATGCTGGTACCGTAAAATTTTTTTTTTAGTACCGACTGGTACCGGTAATATGGTATGTTTGACAACCCTAGTATCTTAATGTTGTTTGTTTACAGTGTTGCAACTCTTGATGTCCATCAACAGGTTACAGGTCACAGCTGCTCTGATATCCAAATACCCCTCCATCCTGCCAGCTGATGATCTTGTGCCTCTGCTGGGGCTGCTCTGCCAGCTTCAGGGTGAACAGCAGCGTCGGGGCGAGAGGGGGCCGTACGTCCTGCGCTGCCTGAGGGAGGTGGCACTCTGCCATGCCAAGAGCTCAGCGAACTCCTCGGCTCACGCAGCTGAGCTGGGCCGTCTGTGGGCCAGAGTTTGGGCTCTGGCTCTGCGTGGAGTCAGCTCAGCCCAGACCGGCAGTTTGTGTCTGGAACTGCTGCGCACAATAGTGCAAGAATCTCTGGTGCCTGTGGATAGAGAGTTCTGGAAGGTGTTCTCTGCTGCTGTTTGCAAGCCCTCTCTGTGAGTTTCTTTGCACAATGTTCAGCATAACAAGCACAGTTTGAGTGTAAAAATATTCCTTATTCAAGGAATTTTCAAAGTTAAACGCAACAATCTTTTATGCAGAAAATAATTTGCACTCATCTCTCAAGTTATAAAAAAAATAATCATTTACAGTAATATACTGAAGGATATATATATATATAAAAACATAAAAATTACTGTCAAAAAAGTTCATATATATATGTCCCCAGAATGTGTCTGTGAAGTTTCAGCTCAAAACAAGGGTCAATTCAATGCTGGATTTGCACAAAAGATGAACATGACGGCACATGCTAGTGGATGAGTTGAATCAACTCCACAGCAACTACATAAATTTATCCACTAACCATTCAGAAACGTCCAGTTTCATTCTAAAAGTTGTAACTTCTTCCTGTGTCTCTCTATCAGTGTCGACTCCGGTTTGAACAATGTAAGGCTGAACACCGTTACTGACAATCCTCATTTTAGCTGCGTGAGATTCTCCAGCTTTGTTGTTGTTGAGCTGTTAAAGCTCCGCCCTCTTCTGGAAAGAGGGCCGGGAGCAGCAGCTCATTTGGATTTAAAGGGACACACACTAAGCACAGCGTGTTTTTGCTCACACACAAATAGGGGCAAATTTGACAAGCTATAATAAATGATCTGTGGGGGATTTTGAGCTGAAACTTCACAGACACATTCTGGAGACACCAGAGACTTATATTACATCTTGTGAAAGGGGCATAATAGATCCCTTTTAAATTCTATTTGTTTTAACTTGGAATATTTATTTAATGTTTCAAAACTCTCAGTAATGTTCACTTCTTATTGTTTCTCCTTAGGGATGGTGCCCTGAGCTTGACCCAGGCCTTGTTGAAGTGCTCCGTCCCTAAAAGTGTTCACAGTCACGACGTCATCAGTGGAGTGCTGATGGAGACAGGTGGAGAGCCGCCCACTCTGAGAGACTCCATCATCAGCTGGCTGGTCATGAACGAACACAATGAGGAGATGGAGGAGAACTGCAGACCTCACCTCATTATCACCAGGTCCGGCATATTTTGGATCACCAGTTAGCATAGCATAGTGGCGAAATTTGCATGGGAAAGCACTACTCTGGTTTTCTTCAAAAATATGGTTTAGTGATTTGTAGTTTTATTCAATTTCTCTAATTCTAGTTGGAAGGCACTAGTGGTGCAGAAAGGTCACATTTCACCTTTGAAGTTCAACTGAAGTTGCAACCAATGTAAATATTGGTAGCATTGTGAATAATACTTTTTGTCTTTGTAGGGATTTTCCATTGAACCTCATTCCTAGAATTCTGGTGTCTTTGACACTGAAGGACAGCAGGGCAGGACTAACGTTTCTGATGGGCAGCCTGAAGCCAGAGAGGTGAGTGTGGGCCAACAAAAGTGGTTAATATACTACTCATACTATTGTTGTAGTGGTCTACTGTGCTTTCTATGCATGGAGTACTCTGGATGACCAACTACATTTGCCAATATTATTATTATTATTTATTTATTTATTTTTTGGTAACACTTTACAATAAGGTCTCATTTGTTAACTTTAGTTAATGTATTAACTGACATGAAATAACCATGAGCAAAATATTTGTTACAGTATATATTAATCTTTGTTAATGTTAGTTAATACAAATACTGTCATTCATTGTTTGTTCATGTTAGTTCAGAGTGCATTAACTAATATTAACAAAAAACAGCATTTGATTTTTAATAATGTATTAGTAAATGTTGAAATTTAAAATTAATTAAGATTAATACATACTGTAGAAGTATTGTTCATTCTTAGTTCATATTAACTAAAGTAGGTAACTAATGTTAACTAATGAAACCTTGTTGTAAAGTGTTACCTTTTTTTTGGTGTATAACAAGAACACACTGCTATATCCTTCATTAGCTGTTTCCATCCAGTTGCACATTTAACTTATGTGCAAAATTTGAATATTGCATAAAACATTTGAGAATAAAGCAGCGTTTTCTTCACATGTGTTCAAGAGAACAAAATCATCACTTCCTGCCTGGGAAATTGGGGCACAATATCTGTAATAAAAATGAAAGTAGCTGCAATCGGAGAAAAACTGTGAATTTTTTCCTCCATCATAAATGACTTGCACCTCAGAGTGGCAGACGAAACACAGTAAATGCTGTCATGTTATCTTGTGTTTGGATACTGGTCTTTGGGAAATTAAACCAAATCATTCTGATGACGGACTTTGGCTCAGGCATTTCAGAACGACCAAACCAACATTTGAGATTTGGTCCGCTGGTTAGTCCAGTTATCCAATCACATCCGCTGTTGAGGCAAAGTCACTTGAGGTTTTTTTGTCACGCATCGAGGGATTTATCCGGTAAATGTGTTTCCATCGCAGTTTATGGGCATGTCTTAGATTAAAAAATGTATCCGCTTCAATTGAGCGCATATGTTTTTTTGCACATTTTTAGAATTTATCCGCATTGGTGTTTACATCCAGTGTGTTTACACATTTTTAATGTGATATCCTAAAATGCACATAAAAATAGGTGGATGGAAACATAGCTATCTTAATTAAGCATCTTAAATATTATTTTCTTAAACATTTAAAATATATTTAAAAACTTCTAAATATACTTATAGTACATATTTACCTCAAGATGCACAGATAAATCATTTATAATAAATACTGCAATATCCCATAAAACAAAAAGAATTGTCAATATTGATTTCATGGTGATTTTAAAAGGTGTTGAGAATTGTTTCTAATGTCTAATAACATGTCTTTGTGTCCTATACAGTTTCTCTTCTCAGAGTTCTTCCATCACTGAGGGCAAAGACACTTTGCGAGAAGTTGAAAGTCTCTTCCTGCAGTTCACTTTTGATGACACACACCCCAGTACTGAAGTTACAGTTGATAGAGATAGTGTTTACTCAGAGAAACCACAGTTCACTGTTATTCAAGCTCTCAGAAGCAAACTAGAGCACAGTCTCCTGTCTGTCGCTGAGCAGCTCTTTAACTGTTACTCTCCTGATGTAAGTATAGTAGGCTATCATAGAACATGAATGTCAAAAGCACTGGTACATTGGTAGCATGTCGATAACAACGTTGGGGGGGAAAAGTAAAAATATAGCTGCGAGCAGCAATTATCGGGGTTCAAGCACTTTAAGGCCTTTAAGCACGTGTAAAAAGGCCATATATGTTTTGACTTTTAGGGGAGAATGCTGATCCTTGGAAATTTTAACAATTACAATAGAGTTTCAGTGCTACATGCTTGAACCCCTAAATACAATTTTTTTAAATACCATTATACCATAATAGACTCATTTTACTTCACAATGGCAAAACTGAGGGCTGAAACTAATCAATAAAAATTCACACTGTGTAAAATATGAACTGTTTATTGCAGTGAGATCTGATCTGTAGTGTCTTCATGTTTCTCATGCAAGATTTTGCCTTCACTCACTCCACAGAGTTCAAACACTCCTCACGAGTGTGTGCTGCGCTGTGTTTCGCTGCTTACTGGAGTTCTGGCTGCTTACGTGTGTATTGGACTCCTCACGGAAGAACAGGCCTGTCACTCTCCCCTCTTCCTAAAAGCCAAGGTGGGATTTTCCATCCATGATATCCATTTATTTTAATATTGTTTTAAATGGGTCATGACATGAGTAATCAAATTTTCCTTGATCTTTTGACATATAAGAGGTCTTTGTACCATTAAAACATCCTGCAAGTCTCATAGCTTAAAATGACCTCCTTGATATAAACAAAGCACTTATGTAATCAAGGATCTGTGATGTCACACAGGCAAATACATTTGCATATTAGTGCCTCCAAAGCAAGATATCATCGAATAGTTATACATCATCACACCATAGGCCTCGTCCACTGGCATTCAGTTGCATAATAGCTGACACTTCCCTTCACTGGATGTGAGCATCACGTCAAAATCAAACAGAAGTCATTATAATCAGTGATGCTGTCTACGCTGATACAGTATACAGATGTGCGTTCAGTTTCATAACCCATTATAATCAGTGACGCTGTCTACGCTGATACAGTATACAGATGTGCGTTCAGTTTCTGAAGCCATTATAATCACTGACGCTGTCTACGCTGATACAGTATACAGATGTGTGTTCAGTTTCTGAAGCATTATAATGACTGATGCTGTCTACGCTGATACAGTATACAGATGTGCGTTCAGTTTCTGAACCCATTATAATCACTGACGCTGTCTACGCTGATACAGTATACAGATGTGTGTTCAGTTTCTGAAGTCATTATAATCACTGACGCTGTCCACGCTGATATAGTATACAGATGTGCGTTCAGTTTCTGAACCCATTATAATCAGTGACGCTGTCTACGCTGATACAGTATACAGATGTGCGTTCAGTTTCTGAAGCCATTATAATCACTGACGCTGTCTACGCTGATACAGTATACAGATGTGCGTTCAGTTTCTGAAGCCATTATAATAAAAATTATTAATAGCACTAGTTAAAGGATGCTATTAAACAACATTTTAAATATAAAACATTTAAAATACTGTATTTCTGTTGTTTCCACAACAATTTGGAGCTTCAATTCAAAATGCATTTATGATTACACATTATCAGAATCAGAATCAGAAAGAGCTTTATTGCCAGGTATGTTGTTTACACATACTAGGAATTTGTTTTAGTGACAGAAGCTCCACAGTGCAACAGAGTGACAGCGACAAGACAAGACACATAATAAAAAGAATAAAATAATAATATACAAATTTACAAGATAGACAAAGTAAAAAAAAAAGCAAAAAACAATATATAATATAGACAATTGTATGTACAGTTATGTGTGCAAATTTGAAATATAAGTAAGTGTTTTAAGTAAATAATGTGTAATAGTGTTGTGTGTTCCATGTTTGTCAAGTGTTCATGAGATGGATTGCCTGAGGGAAGAAACTGTTCCTGTGTCTGGTCGTTCTGGTGCTCAGGGCTCTGTAGCGTCGACCAGATGGCAACAGTTCAAAGAGGGAGTGTGCTGGATGTGAGGGGTCCAGAGTGATCTTCTTTGCCCTTTTTCTCACTCTGGATAAGTACAGTTCTTGGAGAGTGGGGAGGGTTGTGCCAATGATTCGCTCAGCAGACCGGACTACCCTCTGTAGTCTTCTGAGGTCAGATTTGGTAGCTGAGCTGAACCAGACGGTAATTGAAGTGCAGAGGATGGATTCAATGATGGCAGAGTAGAACTGTTTCAGCAGCTCCTGTGGCAGGTTGAACTTCCTCAGCTGGCGAAGGAAGTACAACCTCTGCTGGGCCTTTTTCACAGTGGAGTCAATGTGAATGTCCCACTTCAGGTCCTGTGAGATGGTGGTGCCCAGGAACCTGAATGACTCCACTGCAGTCACAGTGCTGTTCATGATGCTGAGTGGGGGGAGAGCAGGGGGGTTTCTCCTGAAGTCCACGATCGTCTCCACTGTCTTGAGCGTATTGAGCTCCAGGTTGTTAAGACTGCACCAGACAGCCAGCTGTTCAACCTCCAGTCTGTAAGCAGACTCGTCTCCGTCCCGGATGAGGCCGATGACTGTGGTGTCGTCCGCAAACTTCAGGAGCTTGACAGAGGGGTCTTTAGAGGTGCAGTCGTTGGTGTACAGGGAGAAGAGCAGTGGGGAGAGGACACAGCCCTGAGGGGCGCCGGTGCTGATGGTGCGGGTGCTGGATGAGAATTTTCCCGTCCAGCACCCGGTGTGAATAAAACAGAGCCTTAATTATTTGATTTAAAATGCATAGGAATAACTTTAGATCCTGGTATTTAATTACCTTTTCCTTCCATTATAGGCATTGGTTCAGGAATTTAGTCATTACCTATCAACGGCAAAGAGCAGATTGGCTGAGAATGAGACCATCACATCAGTTCAGTCAGTGATGCTGTTGTGCTCTGATAGTATTTCTAGAAGAGAAAAGGTAAGCTATATTATATCTCCAAATACAAGGTATGACTGTTATTTCTAACAACTATTTGCTTATTCAACAAATACTGCCGTAATAAATTATAAAATTATGCATACATTTTTATATTTTCAGTTAAATCTGTTTAAATCAAAAATCCAATGTTTCTTAAAAGGATAGTCCACTCAAAAATGTAAATTCTGTCATCATTTACTCACCCTCATGTTGATCCAAACCTAGTTTGCTTTCATTCTTCTGCGGAAAACAAAAGAAAACACTTTGAAAAATGTTGGAAACTGAACAACATTGGAGCCCATTAACTTCTGTGGTATGGGGAAAAAACAACTGACAAAGTTTACATTTTTGGGTGGGTTGTCTCTTTAAAGGTCATGGAAGGGACTTTTCATTTCATTTATGGATTTGGCATAAGCTTTAATCTAAAGCGGCTTATGTTGAATTCCAAGTACATATTTAATCAGTTCGATCAATGCAATCCCTGGGAAAACCCATGACCCATTGCTAGTGTAGCAACTTTGCTCTGTTGTTTGAGCTACAGGATTAATATACATATTTTTCTGCTCTAAAATGTGTCATTGGCTCTTGTGTCGAGTAAAACTTCCTTGTAAGCCAAGGTGATTTCTGATTTGTGAAGTCAGTTCTTCTCAATGTTTTGGTCTGTCAGGTTCATAGATTGGTCTTAATGATTCATTTAAAAAAAATAATCCAGTAACCTCAAAATTATTCCATGGATTCAATTTTTTTTTTTCTAGGATGACAAAGTTTCTACCATCTCTCGCATTTTATTCATGAAGACTTTGCCTGGGAGGTTGCTGAATGACCTGTGTGACATATCCAAGCAGTTGGTGAGACTTACGGGCACCCCGACACTTTATTACAGACGTCCATGTCTCCTGAATGATCCATGAGTCTACAGGAAGTTACAGGAGACATGTTTGTTTATGAATAAGCAACAAAAAAGTACATTTGATCACCAAAAAAAGATTTAATGTTTTTGAAAAAACAGAAAATTATATATTTCACCTTATTAATTAAAGGTATTGAGATTTTACAACCAACCTTCTAGGGGTGGGTGATATAGCAAAAATATCACATCATATCAAAGTTTTTTTTCAGACAGGATTACAATCCACAATCTTATCATGATTTTTTTTCATGTTGGTTTTTAAGACCAACATGAAGAAGATTTTGCAAGTCACTGAGCAGTACAGACAAACAAATTTCTCGAATTTTAAAATTTAGTCCTACAAGGTAACAAAATGGTAGACCATTTAGGCCAAAATAGAGGTGGGTGATACAACCAAAATCGTCAATTTATTTTTTTATCTTTGTTATTAAAAAAATAAGAACAAAGGTGCAAATTACAAATAATAGGGCAAATAAAATATAATATACAATTAAAATCAACAGTGCATTAATATTTTCAGCTACAGTAGGTGTATTTAACAGTAGCATTAAATTAAGAAATTGAATAAAGTAATGTAAAAATAAAACAATACAAGGATGTCACCCTATGAATTAAAAGGTTAGTTCACCCAAAAACTAAAATTATCCCATAATTTACTCACTGTCAAGCCATCCTAGGTGTATATGACTTTCTTCTTTCAGATGAACACAATCCGAGTTATATTAAAAAAATATTCTCGCTCTTCCAAACTTTATAATGGTTGTGAATGAGACATGACATCCAAAAAAGCACAAGTCCAAAAAAGCACATCCATCCATCATAAAAGTAATCCGTATGACTCCAGGGGGTTAATAAAGGCCTCCTGAAGGAAGTGGTGTTTTTGTAAGAAAAATATTAATATTTAAACTTTATAAACTAGAATCACTGGCTTCCATACGCAAGTCGATTTCGTCGGAAGAGTGAACCTTGACCTGACACATGACGTATTGACGAGCGCAGAGGATAGAGCAAGACAAAACACCGGTCAGGAATTAGAAGTCTAAAAGGAGAATTTTTAAAGAGAAATGTGGGAGGAGCTTGAGTTTGTTGCCCAGTCTTATTTGTTTGAACCACGAGAGGCATTTGCTCTCACCTAAGATTACAATACTCCTACATCCTACGACATACACCGAACTCTCGTGAACATGCAGACGGACGTTACCAGAAGATAGCGATTACAGTCTATAAAGTTATAAATATGGATATTTTTCTTACAAAAACCCATTGCTTCACTTCAGAAGGCCTTTATTAACCCTCTGGAGTCGTATGGATTACTTTTATGATGGATGGATGCACTTTTTGGGCTTCAAAATTTCAGTTACTATTCACCTCACATTATAAAGCTTGGAAGAGCCAGAATATTTTAAATATAACTCTGATTGTGTTTTACTGAAAGAAGAAAGTCATATACATCTAGGATGGCTTGAGGATAAGTAGATTATGGGATAATTTTCATTTTTGGGTGGCTAACCCTTTAAATAAACACTGATTCTTATTAAACCTACTGAAGTTATTCAGTCAAGAGCAGTGAGTGATTTTTTTTCTTTTTTTTTGTATTTTGTTCTTTGATTAACATTAATGACAAGCGGCAGCAGGTTTATTAGGCTGCTGTCACTGCTGTGACCTAATGCATGGATCTAACATACTGACACGCATCTGAACTGTTTACATTCACTTAAGATATAAACGACTGTGTTTTATGTAAACCTTCTGTGTTTTTGACAGTTTAAGCACAATAATATGTGAAAGAGAACTTAATTCAGTACTCAAGCGCTGTGTGACAGGCTTTTAGTGTGTGTGTGCTTCTGGTGTCCACACTCAGAAAAGCTTATGTCAGAACAGCATGCGAATGAGGCCAGTATATACTGTACACCCCAAAATTACCGCTGCTTTGCTAAACATGTGATATGAATGTGCATGGTGTTGTACAGTATGTTCGGACGGAGGCACCAGAACTGCAACTGATTGCACTGTAGCACGATACTACAATCTCTCTTCAATGGCAGATTGTGGAGACATTTTAATCTTTCACAATCTAAAATCGTGATATCACACACTCCTAAAGCCTTGTTATTTATCTGTTTATCTGAAGCTTTGATCATTGTAGCCAATCACAGACATATCTGTTGAGCTTGTGAACACAATGGCCAATAAGAGATGTTTAAGAATCCACTCAACAGTGTTCAAAATGCTAGGTGGAAATCCTGGTATCGTCACATTTTTAAATTTCAGTACCGATTTGGTACTGAAGTCGGTACTTTTGACAACACTAGTTCCAGAATGACACTCATCTAAAGTGCACCTTTTACTTTTGCAGTTGACCAACTCGAGTAAAAAGGACAACACAGTCATGGAGAACGACCCAATGGATGAAGATATGGATATGAGCAGAAACCAAACAGATAATCAGGAGGAGATTGATCTGTTTGAAGATGGAGATGGGACACAAAACAGCACTTCCAGACCTCGCCAATCTAATGACGAAGCTGGCGATTCAAAGTTCAGCACAGGTGCTCAGAGAGACTGGAGAACTCACAGATATAATCAGGGATGTGATTTCATGATTCGCAGCTGTTGAGATCACATAATTGAATTTCTTTCTTAATTTTCGATCATAGGGACCAAGAGTGCATTATCTGAGGAGCATTTATCTAGGCAAGACTTAGCCTTCCTGTCTGTGCTTGGATTCCTGTCGCTCTGTGCATCTTCAGAGCTCAACGGTGGATTCTCCTTCAAACCTCTGGACACACAACGCAAATTGCTCAAACTACTGGACCTCACAGACTTCTCTCAGATGCTTCACCTCCACATGGTGATTATGATTTCTTAATGTACTGACTCATATAATTAAAACATTGAATTATATTAAATATTGTTCATGGGGTCATCTAGGAAAGTAGTCTAATGTAGCCAGACCTTCAGACTGATGGCAGTAGGTCGCAGCTTTCATTGGCCAAAGACCACCCAAGAAGACGTTTGACTGACATGTAACGCAACCAATCACAGTTCGTTTTGTTCCGCGACTCGTTTAAGGGCGTGAAAATATAAAGTCGATGTCCCTACAATTAACAGACCAGTGTACATCTAATAAATTATTAATTCAAGAACGTTGGAGAACAATGGAGCCGTGAACTTCACATACTTTTAAAAATCCAGCGTTTAGTTGATCCTGGTTAAGCGCCTGTGTCACAGTTGTAAACATGACAGCATTCTTTTTCCATGAGGGGGTTTGTCATCATGACATTTGTTTCCAGGTGGACGGTTAAAGAATGTGACACACGTCTTCTGGAAATCTGTAGAATTCAACAGATCAGATGACGACTTTGAATCTCCTAAAGTGTTTCCCATTTTGTGTGTCTTATGCATGAGACGTTCAGCCAGCGGTCCGTGGCTGAGACTACATGTAGACAGACTCTTGACTATTGTCATGAAATATGGTCCACGTCTAATGCAAGTCTTGATCATCCATTTCTTGTGCAGTATCTTTCCCTGCTGAAGAAACTCCCAGCTGAAGTCACATCTCTGGATCCTGAAGAATTTGATGCTCTTCTCAAGCCTCTGGCGTAAGGATACCTTCATTTCTCTTATGTTCTGTTCAATATCTTATATTCAGTGCATTAAAAGTTCATTTTAATAAATGTCTTTAATGTGTTTGAAAGAAGTTTCTTATGCTCACTAAGTCTGGATTTATTTAATCAAAAATACAATAAAAAGTTAAATAAATACATATTAAAATTAAATAAATATTATTAAAATTATTTATTAGAAAATTACGTTTTTTTTCCTGTTTGAGTCATTCCAATATTCTGATTTGTTGCTCAATTTTTATTGGTGCTCAATTATTACTAATGGTTCTTATTATCAATGTTGAAAACAATTTTTACTGCTTACTTTTTGTGGAAACCATGATGCATTTTCTTACAATTAGAAAATTCAGAAGAACAGCATTTTATTTGAAATGGGAATTTTGGTAACACTTTACAACAAGGTACAACATTAGTTAACTACTTGAGTTATATTAGTTTAGCATGAACTTAGAATGAACAACACTTCTACAGCATTTATTAATCTTCGTTAATGTTATACATTATTAAAATAGTGTTGTATTTGTTAACATTAGTTAATACACTATGAACTAACATGAACAAACAATGAACAGCTGCTATCAACTAACATTAACAAAGATTAATAAATACTGTAACAAATGTATTGCTTATTGTTAATTCTTGTTAGTGAATACATTAACTAATGTTAACAAATTAAGTATTACTATTGTAAAGTGTTACCAAAATCTTTTTTAATATTATGAATATCTTTAATGTCACTTTTGATCCATTTAATGGATCAAATAAAGTTGAATAAAAGTATTAATCACCCCAAATGTTTGAATGGTAGTGTATCATGATTTTACAAAAAATTTAAGCAATAAAAATTGTTTTCAACATTGATGATAATCAGAAATGTTTCTTGAGCAGCAAATCATCATATCAGAATGATTTCTGAAGGACCATGTGACACTGAAGACTGGAGTAATGATGCTGAAAATTCAGCTTTGATCACAGGAGTAAATTACATTTAACATATATTAAAAAAGAAAACGGTTATTTTAAATTGTAATAATAGTTCACAATATTACTGTTTTTGCTGTTTTGATTTTGCTCAATTAAATGCAGCCATAGTGAGCAGAAGAGACTTCTTAACAAAACACTAGAAAAACTTAGATTTAGCCAGTAGAGTATTCCAATAACAATTTATTTTTTTCTAATTCCTTTTGGGGGGTTTTCACACAGAGATGTTTGTTCTCTGTATCGGCAAGACCAGGAGGTGTGTGCTGCCGTCCTGTGTTGTCTTCTGCCGTCCATCCGCTGTCTGGGCCGCTCTCCTCCTGTGAGCGAGCAGGACGATGACGTGGCGCATATTAGAGGAGCTCTGCTCAAAGTTATGTCAGGATTCTGGTGAGCAACAAACTTTAACTGAAAGAACTCCATTCAACCAAATTATTCCTTTTGGAACACTTGTCAAGTCAAGTCACCTTTAATTTATAGCGCATTAAAGCTGATTTATACTTCTGCGTCGAGTGTACGCCGTTGCACGCATAGCTTACGTAACAACGTGTCAATTTTAGGTAGACCGCAAGCGCTGTGATTTGATTTCCTAGAAACCCTCCCTCAGGTCAAAAAACTGGCGTGAATCAAGCGGAGAAGAACGAGTGTTTTCAACTTCCACAGGAATGAGAAAACGTTCTGTTTTAGGGGACACGCACCGTCAAACTGCAACAAAACTCATTGCCTGTTTGCTGCAATCACTGCTGAAGCTTCTCTGACAACGTACATGACATGCTGCTTCTTCTTCGGCTTTTACCTTGATACTTAACATGACTGCAGACACTGCCTACTAGTGATCTGCATGTTGCACGTCGATGCAGACAACTTTGCAGAAGTATAAATGAAAACCGATGCGTAGTCTACGGCGCAGAGGCCCGGCGTACGTCTGACGCAGAAGTATAAATTAGCCTTTATACAATAGAAATCATTTCAAAGCAGCTCCACAATAATACACAGGAAAGTAACAGAATCAGTTGCTATGTTTCCATTCAAAGTTGTGAATTTAACTTATGCGCAAAATGGAAATATCACATGAATGAATAAAGCAGTGTTTCCATCCCATGTGTTCAAGAGGACAAAATTGTCACTTCCTGGGTAATTGGTGCACAATATCTGTAATAAAGATGGAAGTTGCTGTAATCAGGGAAACCACTGAGGCTCTTTTTCCTCCATCATAATTGACAGACGAAACGCAATAAACGCTGTTGTGTTCTCTTTTGTTCGGATGCTGGTGTTTGAGAACTTAATCATGTGAGACGCGGGAGGAAATTAAACCAAATCATTCTGATGACAGATTTTGAAACCCGTTTCTTTGAAACCCATTTGCAGAAGCCCCCAAAACGTGTTGTTGTGTAAATGAACGGCCAAAGTTTTCTGTTTTTAATTGAAAACGGTGTCGTGTAAACGATTGTAAAGTTTCAAGTTTGGATATAAACACTGATGTCTATGATAGTGACCAAAATAGAGTAAACCGACTTTTGAAAGTAACTTGGCACTTCAAATAACGACATCAGTGTTTCCCTCAGGATTTTGTGAGACTGTGGTGGTGGACATCAGTCCCTGTAGGGGACATGAATGTGGTGCATTCTGAGAGCAAAATTTAAGTGATTAGATCAATGAAGAAATTTGTTCTCTTGTAAACAATTTTGTGCTCTAAAAGTAATTTATTAGTGATGGTAGGGCACATTAGTCTCGTACACAACATATAGTAGACTAAATGATAGTTCATAAGTGGTCAAACATGTAGAGTATACATTTAAACCATTAAAAATATGTAGCAAAAGAGGTTACCTTTGTTGAATTAATTTATTTCTAGAATAATTAGTGGGGGCCTGTATCTATATATCTGTATTCGTGGAAATAATGGTTACTCTTTGATTTGTTAAACACACTACATTATAAAGAATAATAACAAATGAATAAAAATATATAATCATAAGCTGACCAATAAATAAATAAATAAATAAATAAAATCTAGGTGACTATATATTTCAGCAGCAAAAAGTATGCTAGCCTAACTCTTGAAAAACACTTTGCACAGTAATTTTATAAAATCTAAATATGTTAATAAAAAGTTTAAAATGACTATTTGTATTCTTATGATATGATAACTTTATATTTGATTTATAAATGAATGTAACAAATTATATGTATTTATAATAATCTAAGATTAAAAGACGTTTATTTTAAATGTATTGTGCAGCTTTTTAATGGGGCAACAAGATATGATACGACAGAACAAAAAAGGCTATTAATGATCTTTCAGTATGTAAAACCATGATAATATGAAACGCTTCAAAACACAGCAGAATAAACCGCTTATGCGCATCCTGGGTGCAGAATGATGTGCTTAAAGCAATGTGGAGTCACAGCGCGCAGTTGCGATGAGCATTGAAAAGTTCACGGCACAAAGAAAATCCCTGTGTATATCTACATCTAACAGTTTATTAATCATATGTTTCTTCTCACTTTTAAATTCCAGTTATTGTGCGTGTGACGCCAATTAATAGTCCTTGTGTTGTGCGATCTAAGAAACACACTGTAGCCAGTATGACATCGTTCAAAAACAGCAATAAACCCCAGCAAGAAAAAGTCATTTTATGCAAATCCACAGCCCTTTATCTACATATCAAGTATTATAATGGGAATATATCATATTGGATAGTTTTACCTTGCTGACTGTCGTTACCGAACGCGACTCGCTGTTTTGAGTGCTGACCAGAGAATGATTGACAGCTGCAGCGGAGGGAAGACGAGTTTCCGTGAACTTAAATTTAACGATGTACATATTCTTCTGTCCCTCACATGAAGCTATGGAATGGATTCAGATGACTTTGAATATAGTGCACGAAAACTTAATTGGTGCTAGTCTATTTCTTTTTGCTCCGTTTTTGCTGTATAAAAGAGCGCAATTATCAATCGGTTAAATATGGCGACAGGCCTAATTTCCTTTTAATTTTGAGACTGTGGCGGGACAAATTAGAATGTGGCGGGCCGCCACAGTCTAGTTAATATATGGGAAACACTGGACATCTTATTCCACTAGGTGGCAACAAGTGACTGTTAAAATTTTTTTTGTCATTGAATCATTCATTCAAAAGATTTGTTCAAAAACATTGATTCATCCAGTTATGAAACAAGTATTTATTAATGAGTCATTGAATTCATTCCAAACCATTTAAAAAAAAAATAATTCATTCAAATTAAATTAACTTTTTTCCTGCAATTAGAGTCAAGCAATTAATATTTTGTCAGAACCTCTAGTAAATTAGATGTTATTTTGTATAGTTGTATATTCAGAATCATGGGAGAATCGTGATCTCTATTTGAAACCAAAAAATTGTGATTCTCATTTTATCCAGTATCATGCAGCTCTAACCATGGTATATATAAAACTATGGTATTACCGTGATATTTCTGATTTTAAAATGTTTTAGAGATTATTTTACTTTAATACATTACCCAGATAGCACACACACATCTGCAAAATATCTGTTAAAGATCACTTCATCTGGATAGCATCTGCTGTGTACAAACATCTGATGGATGTCTTTAAAAAGTCAGGTTTACATACATTCTAAATCATAAATGTCTTAAAGACATCTTCTAATCGTCTATTTGACATCTGTCAGGAAGCTTCCTATAGACGTATTGCAGATGTGCAAACACTATGTCTTTCAGGTGTAAACACACATCAAATAGGTGTATCCGAGATGTATGTGTGCTATCAGGGATAAATCACTATACTGTATAACGGTAATTTACGTTAATTAATGACTTAACTATAAAAAGAATACTTGCGATTCTTCAAGAACTTCTTACGGTTAAATTCACTCTTTCTACAGCATCTTAGGGAAATCTGGCAAATGTACTTCAGCTGTGAGAGTGGCACTAAGACAGTGTTTACTGGCTTTGCTGGAGGTGAGTACAGTATCATTTTTATTTCAGAATAATAGTAAAAAATAAATAGGAAATGGTAAATGTACAGTTTTAAATAGTACTATTTTATATATTAATGGACATCTTTCTGCTTTCGAGTCGATTTAAACAGCTGTTTCCTGGAGAGGTTTGCATTTCTAGTATGCTGCTTTACCTGTTAATAATTTTTTTTACAAGGTGGACCCGTGCTGTAAGTGGGCGGTGCTAACGCTGAGGGAGGAGGAGCTGCCAGTGTCTGTGGTTCTCTCGTCTCATCTAGCAGATCCCCATCACCATGTGTGCATGTTGACGGCACTCTCTGTGGAGAGGTGGGCTCAGCACACCTGCTTTCCACTGAAGTAAATGCTAATGTAACCTGTTCAACTGAAACTGATCTTCCATTATTCACACAAACTTTTAAATTCTAGCTTGTTCCTTAAAAAAGGACTGGATAGCGGTGGGAAGATGATGCTTCCTCTGAAGAATCAGCAGACGGCCTTTGAGAACATTTACCTCAAGGCTCAGGAGGGAATGAGGGGGCAGGTACAACTCTTCTACCTTCATCTGAATGTCTAAACAAGTAGTGTGTTTATATGCAGTCTTACATTGTGCTTTTTATGCTGACGTGTGAAGGATTTAGGAAATAGTGTTACCCTATTGTGTGCATGTATCTGACTTCTGTGGGAACAATCAAGAAAAATCTAAATCCAGCATTGCCATTTTATTGATCTGTATGCAAAGCCTTAAAATGGATGTTTATGATCAGATTTATTTTGACAGTTATCATCAGGTTGTTGACGCGTAAATGCATTTAAGATTAATGACACCACAGTTTACCAGAAATTAAAGATAAACTTATTTATGACTAGACTTTGTTCATCAAAAATCATTTTTTTTAATTAAATTTAAATGTTGTGTGAATTAATGTGCTTTGAAATTTTACTTGTTTTAATAACTCTTGACCATTGCATCAATGGATTTTGAAGTTAATTAAATGACTTTAGATATTATAATACGTTCTCAGAACAAAGGGCAAGACTCACGTCACACTGTGTTTGATCTTCATCTGATTATAGGTCATTTATGACATAACCAATCAAATAATTATGGAAAAGACTTGGGTTGTTACAACACTAAAATTTCACGAGCTGATATCAATAACAGTGAGTTTCGATGCCACTGCAAAAACATACTCCTTTATTTTAAAAATTTAATTTTTACAACAAAATTAATGTAGATTTATAAATATTAAATTAAAACAATGACATGTTGCAAAGTTTTTGCAAGTAATTATTCCAGTAAATAGTCAGTTATTAAATAAAGAGCACAAATTACAAACAGTAGAACAACAAAAACAATAGAACAGAGATACAATGATTTTAAGTAAACACGTTTGTAAATGCTCAGAAATTGAAAAAAAAAAAAACACCTAAATAAATTTAAATTAAGGCTGTCAAGCAAATTAAAAATTTTAATCTAATTAATTTCATGATGTGGCGATTAATCTAATTAATCGCAAATTATTTGCACATCAAATTTGGAAATTCCTAAAGATAAATTAAAGTCATTATTGTGTAAAGCATCAAATAGACATTACAAAAGTAGCTTCAGCAAGAAATATTTGATTTGATTCAACATAGAATGTATTACACATGAAATTATACTCTAAGTAAGAAACTAAAACTGCCAGTAGGTGGCAGTAAATGTCTGAATCATTAAGGCATTGAGTCATTCATTCATTCGATTCATTTAAACGGCTGATTCATTCAAGAGTGAAGTAAATGGTTCTCTTTATGAATGGTCCATTGAATCATCAGGCTTGTTGGACTTGAAGCGGAGATACACAGGCCCCGTCCCAAATGGCACACTTCTATGCACTTTCGGTTTCACAGCGTGTCCGTTAAGTCCACAAGACTGTAGGGTGTCCCATTTGTCGATTTTAGGCGGTCGATTTGCGCACTTTTGCCAAGCCCGCACTGGTTAGAGCTCCGCAGCAGACTTTTTCCCGACAGTCAAAGCGCCATTACTTCATGAATGTGTGGACTCGTAGGAAGACCCCAAGTGTTTAGGGTGCCATTTGGGACAGGGCCACAGATCGATCGGTGTATGACATCAAAGTACACTACTGTTCAACGCCACTTCAAGTCCAACAAGTCTATGGTTCACCTCTTCGTTCAAAACGCAGATTCAGAAATGAAATGCCGCTGTGTGTTTCTCTGAGATGAACAGTTCTGCTTTGTCTTTATATCTTCGTTGGTGAAATTGAGCAAAACATTGAATTAAATAACACAATATTAGCTTCTTATTTATCAAACTGTTGTATAAAATCAGTATCACATTTGCACTCGTGCTATTCTGGACAGAAAAACACACTCGTTGCTCATGTGATATAGCTTAACTATATCATATGATGTAAATATGAGACGACAAACTCAATCAGGGCATTTTTTGCCCCCTACATTCGTCATCAATCAAGTGTATGAAATATCAGATGACCTACGTAGGTCTGGGGTGGGGCAATTGAGTTAAATGCGTTAATAATTTTAACAAATAATTTTTCACTGCAATTAATCTAATTAACGCGTTAAATTGACAGCCCTCATTTAAATTAAAACATCTTGGTTTAAATTTAGTATTGACTTGGTTTGATGTTGTAAGAATAGACTTCTAATTCTGTAATGCTGTTGTTCTACAGAAGAACTGTCCTTCAGAAGACTTACCAGACGAGACCTTTAATCGGCGCGCAACCTTGCTGAAAAGTGTCTCTATGGTGATGTCCTGCAGCCCTGTGTGTGAGAAGCAAGCCCTGTTTGCGCTCTTTCAGTCCTACAAAGAGAACAACATTGATGAACAGCTCATCAGAAAGGTAAAGAAATGTAAAGATATTCAACACTGAACTGTACAGATGTTTCTTTGTACACTCCATTAAAATGTTTTTTTGTGGCGACTCTGCAGGTGCTAAGAGGCGTGTCCCGGTCGCTTGGGTACAGGGACTCTAAGAGTTTAATTAATTCACACCTATATTACCTAGTGGCCGAGTGGCTGAACCAAAAACAGTCCGACTCGAGGTACACGCTGCAGTCCTTCCCCTACACACTGCTGGGCTACAGCAGTCTGGAAGAGTTTTACAGGTATGTGCTTCTGTCATCTTCCTGTTTACTAGGCTGAATCTGTCATCAGGGTTCCCGTGGATCCTCAAAAAGTCTTAAATATTAATTTTAGGTCATCCTACCATGTGCTGATCCCGCACCTGGTCTTCCTGAATGACTTTGATGAGGTGAAATCCATTGGGGATCACTTGGCTCAGGACTGGAAGCAGCTGCTGGCTAACTGCTTCCCCAAGATCATGGTGAACATCCTGCCTCACTTTGCCCTCGCCGGGCAAGACACCCATGTGGCCCAGCAGAGAGAGAAAGCTCACATGGTGTATGACATACTGAAGAACAGCAACTGCCTGGGAAAACAGGTGAGGATACAGTTGTTGTTTCAATTAATTGGTAAATAGCTGAAGAAAATTTTATTTTGCTGATTAATCGGCACCAATAAGTTAGCGATAACCGATTGCTGGAACAATCAGTTATCGGCAAAAATCCATACAGATTTTTCCGGGTTGCATTCGTTCCTGGAGCGTCTGAGAAGGGTCCGCTGTTATTATACAGTACGAGAGCGGCCTCTAGAGGCGGAATAAAAACTATGCGTATTTTAAAACAGACAACAAAACATACATGTTTTCATATCATTATAAAGTTGTTGACTAGATACTACAGCAGTTTGTTTGCCGTCGAGGCTGAGAGGACCCTAACATTAGTAGCCTACCTCAAGCGGTTAAAACAATGTGACAAAAACACACGGAGGTCTGACCAAAATGTTTGATGTCACGATTGTTACCATCTCTTTGCATTAATTTATATCCAGCTGGTTATTTTTATGTATTCGTTTGTAAGCAGAGTTGCGTATTTAAAGCTAGTGATGTGAGAAAGCAAACTGAAGGTTTCATGCAGCCGACAGAAACAAATCAGAAATGCATCCAATTTCAGTTCTTTTTTTTATTGTCACTGTTACACATATTTAGTTATTTTGATTAGATAATCATCAAGTGTTCTAAAATATATGAAAAATATTGTGAGAGTATACATAAAATATACATATGCATCTATTTTCAATGCTATGGCCTTTGTGTAGATATGTAAAAATGGCCATCTTTAAGCATTATATGAAATGGTAACGCTTTACAATAAGAGCCCATCTGTAACATTAACTAAGGTTATTAAATGCTGTAGAAGTATTGTTCATTGTTAGATCATTAATTTCAACCTTATCTTATACATTTTAAATTTTAAAGTTGTATCTGTTCACATTAGTTAATGCAGTATGAACTAACATGAATGATCAAGGAATAATTAATATATTAACATTTGATATTAATATTTATATATTCATTTAATTTAATAAGTACAGTATATTTTTATGGCTCAGCACAGTTTTTTTGTATTTTTGTAATAAAGTTCAGCACTAGTTTACAGCCCGAATTCCAGAAATGTTGGGACGTTTTTTTTAAATTTTAATAAAATGTAAACTAAAAGACTTTTAAATCACATGAGCCAATATTTTGTTCTCAATAGAACATAGATAATATAACAAATGTTTAAAGGGAGAAATTTAACACTTTTATCCACTAAATGAGCTAATTTCAAATTTGATGCCTGCTACAGGTCTCAAAAAAGTTGGCACGGGGGCAACAAATGGCTGAAAAAGCAAGAAATTTTGAAAAGATTCAGCTGGGAGAACATCTAGCATCTAATTAAGTTGATTGAAATCAGGTCTGTAACATGATTAGCTATAAAAGGGATGTCTTAGAGAGGCAGAGTCTCTCAGAAGTAAAGATGGGCAGAGCTGTGAAAGAGTGCGTAAAAAGATTGTGGAATACTTTAAAAACTATGTTCCTCAACATCAAATTTCAAAGGCTTTGCAAATCTCATCATCTACAGTGCATAACATCATCAAAAGATTCAGAAAAACCGGAGAAATCTCTGTGCGTAAGGGACAAGGCCGAAGACCTTTATTGGATGCCCGTGGTCTTCGGGCCCTCAGACGACACTGCATCACTCATCAGCATGATTGTGTCAATGACATTACTAAATGGGCCCAGGAATACTTCCAGAAACCACTGTCGGTTAACACAATCCACCGTGCCATCTGCAGATGCCAACTAAAGCTCTATCATGCAAAAAGGAAGCCATATGTGAACATGGTCCAGAAGTGCCGTCGTGTCCTGTGGGTCAAGGCTCATTTAAAATGGACTGTTTCAAAGTGGAAAAGTGTCCAAATTTGACATTCTTGTTAGAAATCACGGATGCCGTGTCCTCCGGGCTAAAGAGAAGGGAGACCTTCCAGCGTGTTTAATCCAACATGTTATCAGCGTTCAGTTCAAAAGCCATCTCTGATGGTATGGGGGTGCATAAGTGCATACGGTATGGGCATCTTGCATTTTTGGAAGGCACTATGAATGCTGAAAGGTATATAAATGTTTTATAGCAACATAAGCTCCCCTCCAGACGACGTCTATTTCAGGGAAGGCCTTGTGTATTTCAGCAGGAAAATGCAAAACCACATACTGCAGCTATTACAACAGCATGGCTTCGTCGTAGAAGAATCCGGGTGCTGAATTGGCCTGCCTGCAGTCCAGATCTTTCACCTATAGAGAAGAATACGTCAAAGACGACCACAAACTCTTCAGCAGCTGGAAACCTATATCAGGCAAGAATGGGACCAAATTCCAACACCAAATCTCCAGAAACTCATAACCTCGATGCCCAGACGTCTTCAAACTGTTTTGAAAAGAAGAGGATATGCCACACCATGGTAAACATGCCCCCGTCCCAACTATTTTGAGACCTGTAGCAGGCGTCAAATTTGAAATGAGCTCATTTTGTGCATAAAATTTTAAAATTTCTCAGTTTATGTTCTATTGTGAATAAAATATTGGCTCATGTGATTTGAAAGACTTTTAGTTTTCATTTTATTCAAATTGAAAAAACATCCTAACTTTTCCAGAATTGGGGTTGTAATTGGAGTATTTTGTTTGTCAATCAATTTTAAACATTATCGGATGGTTAATCGGTTATCAGCCAGTGCGGTCCAACCTAGTTGTTATCAGTAAAATCCACTGTCGGTCGACATCTATTATTTATATACAATCTGTTATTTAGATGCACAGTTGAACTCATTAATGTAATTATTCATTTATTTTAATTTTTTTTCTTTCAGCAAATTGACAGTTTGATTTGCAACAACCTGGCTGACATTGTGGTGGAGCTGTTGATGACACTGCACGAGACAGCAGGAGGAGCGGCAGCGGATAGTGGAGATCTACAAAAATTTACTGGGTATATTTATTTCTTATCATGCCAACTTATAGATCACTAAAAGGATTATAACATGAGGTCATTGTTTATTTGAGATAAAACAGATAAAAGAGAGTTGATACACAATGAAAACATACTGTAACTTTAATAACTTTCTCACTTATTGAAAATAGCTATGTTTCCCATTAATAGCTATTATTGCCACCCTATATGAATCATAAGAAATTTCATAAACATGTTGTATTTTTGTTATTAGGGAGTTGGATCCTGCACCAAACCCACCATTCTTCAGCTCATATGTGATCAAAGCCACGCTGGATTACCTGAGCAAATGCCATAGTGCCAACCACAAGACTCTAGTCGCTATCCTGTCCAAGACTCCCGTGAGCCTCCGACTCAAACTTGCGTATTCATATTTCCCGAGCTACTGTATGTGCAGCAAGTCTGTGTTTGTTCTGTTTGTTCCAGATGTCCATTCAGAGAATTCTCATAGCAATCTGTCAGAAGGCTGCTGAGACCACCAACGCCTACGAGAGGCACCGCATACTGATGATGTACCACCTATTTGTCAGCCTGCTGCTCAGGGAGGTGAAGGACGGGCTGGGCGGAGCCTGGGCGTTTGTGCTGCGTGACATCATCTATACACTTATTCACCACATCAACAGCAGGTCTGCTCACACACACATTAGAGCTGTTTTAGGGTTGTATATGTTTACAAAAAAGATCAGCTAGATGACAAATGAATAATTAGTTGTCATTAGTTGGAGACAGGTTGAGAAACAGAGTCTACAGGCTGATTGAGCTGTTGTTTTCTGCTGCAGATCATGTCAGCAGGATGAGGTGTCCACTCGCAGTCTGTCCCTTTGCTGTGACCTGCTGTCGCTGGTCTGTCAGACGGCTGTTGAATACTGTGATGATGCTCTAGAGAGCCACCTGCAGGTCATTGTGGGTACTCTCACAGCGCAGGTCACTGAACAGTCTGCCATATCTCAGCAGGTGAGAGAGCAAAGTGCATGTGCATGAACTGGTATCAAGTCACAATCAAGAGCACAGGTTCTCAACTAGGGTGCTTCAGCAAACTTCCAAGGGGCCTCAAGATGACTTAAAATTATTTAAAATAAGACCATCTTTAAAAACAAATCAGCCCTTAAAGGGGTAGTTCACCCAAAAATGAAAATTCTGTCATTAATTACTCACCCTCATGTCGTTCCACATCCGTAAGACCTACGGAGGCAAAACTGGAATACAGTACTGGTTTAAAGCACGATAAAGTCAAATACGACGTTAACAGTTTTCACTAACAATATAATATAAATTACATTGTAAATTTACAGTATATCACCCATCCCTGTTTACAAGTGTGATGCATGATTTGACTGATTATTCATTATATAACATGTTGTACATGTGGCTGCTTTAAGGTCCTCAGTCTGCTAAGGTTCCTGGTAATAGAAAACCCGGAGAACCGAATGTTGAGAGAGTCCATTCCCCTGTTGGAGCCTTTCCCTGACCGACCAAACTTCAGAGAGCTCAGAGCCGCCCAACATGCGCTCAAATACAGCTCGGGAGCCTTCACTCTCAGACAGGTCAACATCATCTTCTTTTTCAGGAATGCTGCATAGACACATGTTATTTAACATTAAAGGTGCAGTAAGTGTTTTCTGAAAAACGCTGTTGAAAGTGGATCGGACTGAGCACAACAACACTCTTGTAGCCAATCAGCAGTATGGGGTGTGTCCACACATGATGGGGGAGGAGAGAGAATAAGCCAATCAGCAGTATGGGGTGTGTCCACACATGATGGGGGAGGAGAGAGAATAAGCCAATCAGCAGTAGGGGGTGTGTCCGCTCATAATAGGGGGAGGAGAGAGAGTGGGCCAATCATCAATAGGGGGCGTGTCTGCTCATAATGGGGAGGGGAGAGAGTTGGCCAATCAGCAATAGGGGGCATGTCTACTCATGATGGGGGAGGAGAGTGAGCCAGTCAACAGTAGGGGGCATGTCTGCTCCTGATGGGGAGGAGAGTGGGCCAATCAGCAGTCGGGGGCGTGTCCACTCATGATGGTGGAGGAGAATGAGCCAAATAGCAATAGGGGGCGTGTCCACTCATGATGGGGGAGGAGAGTGAGTAAGCAATTGGGAGATTTGAAGAAAGACTGTAGAAAGAGAGATGGCTGAGAGACATTACAAAAGAGAAAAGATCAGAGGGAAAAGAAGGGTTATGATCAGGCAAGAGCTTTAAGACCTGCGTTAAAGATTCTGTATGCAATTTCTCAGATTCGTTGTTGAACACTGTTGAAATTTGAAATCAACCCAAACAAACCCACCCCTCTCTTCATTGGTCCGCCTCCAAAATCGCCAACAGAACAGCAGCTTCAGACAGTCAAAACTCAGTGTTACTTACATGAGAAGAGGAATCAAAGCAGCCTCCACGTCTGTTTTCAGGCCTTCCCTCTTAGCTCTCTCCAGCGCTGGAAAGCTTTTCTAATATAAACCGGGTCCTAAAGCACTAGCCCAGTTATAAACCTTCATTCCAGTGATATTCTTTTGAGCTTTTGTATTGTCTCATCTTTTGTTCTGCAGTTTTTTTTTCTTATTTTCAAATCTCCCTCTTGCTCGTTCTCTCTCTTTGACCATCATACGCCCCCTAATGCTGATTGGTTAGACGTTTGTTGTTGGTATCGGCCCGACTAACTTCCAAACAGTGCATTTGAAATATTACTGAGTCTACCTTTAATATTAGAAAAGCTTTCCAGAGCTGGAGAGACCTAAGGCCTGAAAACAGATGGCGAGGTTGTGTTGTTTCTGCTCCATACGTGAGTATGGAGGTGGTTTTGCTCTTTCACAGATCGAGATATGCTGTTGTTGTAATGTTAGCTCTTGTAACAGGTCAGTTTTGAGTGCGATTGTTTGTCTGGAGCTGCTGTGCTGCTGGCGACTAGCAGTGAACTCTAGCTTGTATATACTCTTGTGTACTGAATGTTCATTTTTTGTTCTTGTCAGTTGTTCATCATCTTTGCTCTATTTTTCACATTTTGCATCACTTCAGCTATGATAAAGAGACATGAAGGGAGGGGTGTGTTTGTTTGGGTTGATTTCAAACATCAACAGTGTTTCTCAGAAATCTCTTACTGCACCTTTAACATTTCTAAAAATATCTAAGTGTTGTGGGGTTATAATGAACTAAATATAAATTGGAGGAGTTGAATTTGAAATTAGGTCATTTGTAATTGGTTGATGATCCTACTTTTCAGATCCAAGTGTCACAGTTGATATGGTATAGCCTATTGCTTAACATTGACAATTTGTTCTTATTATGTTGTTCTGCTCTTATTAAAATTTGCTTTATGTGCCTTTCCCTCCTATTTTTCTGTCTATTGCAGGAAATTGAGCATTTTCTGTCTGTGACGTCTTGTGATTCTTTGCCCCTGGCTCGTTTGGAGGGATTGAAAGATTTGAAAAGGCAACTTCACAGCCATAAACAGCAGATAGGACAACTCTTGAAAGAATGCCATGGTCAGAATCACACTAATGAGAATTTGTATACAACCGTCAGATAAATGTGCTATAGCTTTTTATATTTAACCCTACTAGCACTGTCTTAATGCTTCATGTTCATATCTGATGTTTGTGTTTGTTTAGCCGATCCTGCCAGCTGTATTCTGGTTAAGCTGGTTCTAAACCTTCTTCAGCTTTGCAAAATCGCAGCTAACCACCCTGGTGGAGGAGACATCTTGAGTAAGTGCTCTACACTATTGCCATACACATAAAGACCCAATTGAAAATACTTAATGGGTGCAGTTTTTATGGCATGTTGATGAATTTTGTGTCCCGTCGGATTGCTTTCCATAGGCTGTGGATTTGAAGACAACAAGACAAGACAAAAAACAACCTCTAGCAGCAAAACTTGCATACTGTGCCTTTAAAGAGAAATAATAATTTTTTGTAATAAAGTAAAACAGTGGCCTTTAAAGCTAGGGTAGGCATAGTCATAAACACTTCTTGTTATACTGGTTGAAACTCTCTTCACATCCTGATAACAATCAATAAAAGAAGCGCTCTAAGCTCCTCCTGAACCAAAACAACAGCTTATTCTGCGTTCATGCCATGTCGTAATTACCATAATTAAGAGATGACAACCCATTCGACCCGAAGCTGATGTTCACAGAATTATACGTTTCAATGGCAACACTGTCAACGCCGAAATGCATCTGCAGCAGTCAGGTGGTACAAGTCCGGTAATTTAACTGTCTGATGAATCTGCTCTAACTGTGTGCGTTCATGTGTTTTGAAGGAGGCGTGGCTTTGGAGACGCTCTGAAGGAAGGGAGGAAATCTAATGCTTTCAAAGCTAGCTTGCTATTCCTAGCCTCTTTGAAATTGCCTACCCTACCTTTTAAGTATTTTTTACATAAGTAACATTGCTTCAAAAATGAAAAAGAAAAATTACGCTATTGAACAAAAGTTTTGTTTCTCAGAAGAGAAAGACAACTTTGTAGTTGTATTTATCTGTTAAAAACTTTTAGTATACATTTCATGACTTCAAAGCTAATAGACATTTCAATAGATTTCATTGATCTTTAACCAAAATAAATTAATTTTTAAAATGTTTTTATCATTTACCCCTCAGAGGCTGTTGGTCGATGCCTGGGAGAACTTGGGCCAGTTGACCTATCATCCATTGCGTTGCACCATGGGAAAGACCAGCTGTATGCTAGAGCAGCCGATTTGTTCCATGATGTTCCTCTTCAGTGGATCTTCATCATCCTGAACTGCATGGACAATGCACTCACACATCACAGGCACTTCATTACTACTTCCTTTTGCAGATCTTGCACTTTCACACTGTTCTTGGATCAACTTAAACACAAATTCTTTAATTATTATGAATGTACCTGCACCAATTACATCACAGTTCTCTCTCTCACTCCTTTTATTTCAGTATTGCGGTGCGTCAGGCTGCTGGTGTGTGTTTAAAGGACATCTTGGCCACTCAGTCTGGGCTTGATTTCGGGGACATGTATAAAAGTAAAAGGGACCCTTTGCTGGCATACCTAAACCCCTTCCGCTCTGCCAAAAGACGGGCAAGTGTTTCACATCTGCATATGTCTACATTAAATCCTTTTTATGGACATGTTTGATTCCAACTGCATGCTGAATATTTGTGAAATGATGAACCATTAAAGTGCCACTATTATGCTACAAGTTCTTTGTTTTGGGGATCTAAACCCCTCCTTTCCAATGCTCTGATTGGTCAGATGGCCCAGATTGTTGTGATTGGTCGACCTCTTGCAGCTCGTGTTTGAAATGAAACGTGCATTACCATATCTGAATTTCAGCTCTGGAGCTTCTGAGCTCTTGATACACAGTGATACGAACACTAATGATGGCATCGATTAGTGTTAGCCAAAAAAGCATAATAGGGGCACTTTAATATACAAATGAGTGAATAGATATTTTAATGAATGACAACAAAAAGAATACCTGGAGTAATAAAAGTGTCCCATAAAACAGTCTGTACCCTTCACGACATATTTGCTCTTTTATACAGGAGCCCATCATGACCATGGAAGTGACCTCAGAGTCCAGAGACAGGCTGGACAGTTCTGACCTTTGGTTAGTTCAGCCTGGTGGACACAAGGACTGGTTGATGAACCTGTGTATGGCCCTGTTAGACAGCGGAGGGGTCCGAAATGAAGCTCTGCTGCTCACCAGACCTTTATGTGAGGTACAGTGATGAAACAGTAGCCATGCTGTATTTTGGTGATCGAGTGTATAAAGCAGATGTGTGTTTGTCTAACCCAAAAGCCTTAGTGCTGTGTTGAAAACCCTATAATACATCAAAAATAACGGCCTGCAAAAAATGCTTATAAATCTCTTGTTATGCTACATCATCATCAAATATTGGATTCAATCTTTTTGTCAGGTTGTTTTCTTTCAATTAGGACAGGTTTTGTATTTATTTTTGCAACGGATCGATCGTAGTCCTTATTTATCTGAGCTTATGTACTTCGGTTTTTTGAGTGAAAAAAAGTGTTATTTGTGGATACTTTTGTCAATTTTGGATGAAATGTAAATAATAAGTGCATAGTTTATCACACTAGTGTGCTTTAAAGAGGTCCTTGATTATGATTTCACTTTTTTAACTTTAGTTAGTGTGTAATGTTGCTGTTTGATCATAAACAACATCTGCAAAGTTTACGACGCTCAAAGTTCAATGCAAAGGGAGATATTTTCTTTTACAGAAATCGCTTTTTAAGGACTACAACAAGCTTCTTCCTGGGATGTTGACATCACTAACCCTAAAATATACATAAACCCCACCCCTGAGAACACACAACAAAGGGGGCGGGGCCATGTTGGGCTGCTTTAGAGAAGAGGAAGAGTTGTTGTAGTAGAGTGTTGTTGTCATGCCGTCATTTTACGCCGGACTGCTTCACAAACGAGGGTCAATTCAACGCTGGATTTGCACAAAAGATTAACATGATGGCACATGCTAGTGGATGAGTTGAATCAACTCCACAGCAACTACATAAATTTATCCACTAACCATTCAGAAACGTCTAAAAGTTGTAACTTCTTCCTGAGTCTCTCCATCAGTGTCGACTCCGGTTTGAACAATGTAAGGCTGAACACCGTTACTGACAATCCTCATTTTGGCTGCGTGAGATTCTCCAGCTTTGTTGTTGTTGAGCGACTGAAGCGCGAGCTGTTAAAGCTCCGCCCTCTTCTGGAGCAGCAGCTCATTTGCATTTAAAGGGACACACACAAAAACGATGTGTTTTTGCTCACACCCAAATAGGGCAAATTTGACAATAATGCGATCAATCAGTTTCAAAAATAAGTACAAAACCTGTCCTAATTTAAATAAAACAAGTTGACTAAAAGATTGAATCCAATATTTGGTGATAAAATAGTATAACAATAGATTTATAAGCTATTTTTGTTGGACTTGTGACTTTGTGCCATTTTGTACAAAATAAAAGCAAAATAAACTGTGCAAATTTTTTTCATATTTTATGTAAAATTGACAAAATTATCCACAAATAACGCTTTTTTTCACAAAAAAAATAACATATGTAAGCTGAGACAAATAAGGTCTACGATCAGTCAGTTCCAAATAAGAAATATAAAACCTGTCCCAATTGAAAGAAAACAAGTTGACAAAAAGATTGAATCCAATATTTGCTGATAATGTAGCATAATAAGAGTTTTATAAGCAATTTTTTTCGTAGGCCGGTCATTTTTCACTGAGAACAGTGATTACAGTTTTTCCACAAGTGTTACAATGTGGAAAAATCCCCACAAAAAGTATCAAAAAATTTTTGGGAAGTTGTTAGGCTCTGGGTGAGTAAAGTCAGTCAATTTTAGTCCAATGCAATAACATTAACTAGCATTTTCGGGTACAGGAAAATCTTCTCTGGGTAAAAATGACCCAAACCCAACCTGTGAGTTAAAGCTACTTCTTTACTGCTGCAGGTGAACACAGATTTTTGTCAGAGGATGCTGCCGCTCTTTGTTCATGATATTCTTCTGGGAGATGTGGATGGCTCCTGGAGGCAGCTGTTATCCACACACATCCAGAGTTTCTTCAGTCAGTACCGCAGACCCTCCACACCCACCAGCCGCCCCACCACCCCCATGCTCTCTGATTCAGGTGCAAAACCATTTGTTAGTCATGACTGTGTCAATAACAGCTTGGTCTGCTGCAGTGCTGCCTTTTCAGAGATTCTCTGTTCTGAGCATTTTTTCTTTCTGTTTTAACAGGGAACAGTATTGATGTTGCCAACCAGAGCCAGATAGACAAAACCTCACTCCGCAGCATGCTGGCGGTCATAGACTATCTCAGACAACAGAGCCGCCCAGTGGCACCTGGAAGGTTGGACACGTTTTAATTTCTATGAAATTCTGTGTGGCCAAAGCAGTATATAATTATTATTAATGCTTGAATTTTGGTGATCTGAATATGCATGCCCCTAGGTGTTGTAGCATTTATTGCTGCTCGCGAGTTTTGCGTGAGGGTGAAAAGATTCTCCACGCAGATTTTGCTCATGTTCAAGTTGGTCAAACAATTTTGCCGTGCTGATCAACAGAAATCAGAAATCTAATCAATGATCAATGGAGTTTTTTTTTTTTTGCTTGCGAAATTCTGTATATATTTGTCAGGTCGGATATTTTTTTCAGGATTCTTTTATTCTTTTTATCAGAATTTGAAATAGAAATCTTTTGTAACATTTTGTAATAAGTGTCTTTACCGTCACTTTTGATCAATTTAATGAGTCCTTGCTGAGTATTAAACAATGTTAATGTGCTTGCTTACCTGCTTCAGATAAAAAATGACACTATAAAACTTTTGGATTTTGCTGTCAAATTATGCAGATGTGGGATTTTAGGATGCCTTAAATGCTACAGTACATTTAGAAATTAGCCTTAGCATGACTAAAGACATTTCACCATGGATTATGAAAAAAAAAAAAATAAATGTCAGATGTGGTGGAAATGTTGATGACTTTTAGACAAAAACTGGCATAAAGAACATAAATGTAATAAATGTACTGTAAACACTGTTGAATATTAGTTTTCATCCACCTATGTTAATGCAAATTTTAGAATATCACATAATATCACATTCAATTTAATTCACATTTATTTGTATAGCGCTTTTAATAATACATATAGTTTCAAAGCAGTTTTACAGATAATGCATGTCAACATTACAATTTAGAGTAATCTGTTATCAGAGGTGACTGTGTCCAAGTTATATAATTTCAGAAATGTACATATACAAATCACACAGTTAGCTAACAGTGTATTAATTTAAGGCAGTGACAATGAGCTCATTGAAGTAATGAATACATGTTAACATCTTTAACACACTCTGTCAGCATGGATAATTTGGAGATTTCATCTTGTTGTGTTGAAAGACCTGTTGTATAGGACTTGATGTTGATATCCCTTAATGCATACTTGAGGCACAGATGAGACTCCGTGGGATGGTCCATTGAGTGATGGCACTGTCGTCAGGTATGCACCCCTTAATGCATGCTTAAGGCTCCGATGAGACTCCGTGAGATGGTCAGTTGAGTGATGGCACCCTTTGGGTTGTCAAGTGGGCGCCCTCCTTCCTTGGTGTTTCGCTGATAGGCCCACGACACCACCAGAGGGTTCAGCAGTGAATCCCAGCGTCCCAGGTTCACTCCCTAGGTGCCATCAACTCATTTGAAGACCCAAGCAGAGTCTTTTCTCTTCACCCATAGCCACTGGCTTCCCTTTTCCGCAGCCGCGGAGAGGTCTTTGACTACCTGTCGATGGGCCTTTCCTCGCACTCCCATCTCCCTGAGTAGCCTGGATGTTGAGGTGGCTACAAACCCTCTGCAGCCTACTTCCACTGGGCGTACCTTCACATTCCAGCCTTGTTGTTGCGCATCGGTTGCAAGTTCAGCGTACCTCAACCTTTTCCGTTCATAGGCCTCCTCCACTGCACCCTCCCAGGGCACAGTGAGCTTGATGATGTAGACAAGCTTGAGCGAGGCTGACCACAGAACAAGGTCTGGTCGCAGGTTGGTGGCTGCGATTTCAGCTGGGAAACAGAGTTTCTTGTTCAAGTCTGCCAGCAGCTTCCAGTCCCGTGCTCTGCCCAGCTGACCAGAGTCTGATCTTATGGTAATGAGGTTGGCTTGACCCTCACCCTCCCGAACAAATGGTGTTAGCTGCCACTGGGGTGACGGGGGAGGAAGAGCATTCACGCTTGTCCGTCGACTTTCCAACACTGCTGCAAGACACTTTAGCACCTGGTTGTGCCGCCAGGTGTAACGGCCTTGGGTGAGGCTGGTCTTGCATCCCACTAAGATGTGCTTCAGTGTTGCTAGACTTGGGCATAGAGGGCACGTGTGGTCTTCGGCATACCATTGGCTTAGGTTTGCGGGAGAAGGTAGGACATCGTAGGCAGCCCTAATGGTAAAGCTTGCCCCACAGCTCTTTCCAGGAGATCTTCCTCTTCTCCACTCCTTCCCATGCCATCCACTGCCCTTGCTTATATATAAAATATATAACTATATAATATATTTATTATTAATAAATAATAAATATATAACTGAGTATCATCGGCATAACAGTGGAAACTAATGTTTTCTTATAATATTACCAAGTAGCAGCATATATATTGAAAATAACAGAGTCTCCCAGCCTGGGTTAGCTGGTGTTCAGCTGGTTTAAGCTGGTCTCTGGGAGACCAGCTAAAACCAGCCTGACCAGCTTAGGCTAGTTTTAGCTGGAGTTTTCAGCAAGGTGTGGATTGATATTATTCAGAATATTTAATCAAGTTCCTTCTGATTGTATATTAATAACATGAGGAATGGATATATTTAGGAAATAGACTGAGGCCCTGTCTACACCTGGTATTAAGATGTGTTTTGGTCGATCGGATCACAAGTTAGATGAGGGAGACATGTTCCCATTTACACCTGATGTTTTAATCTGTCTCTTTTGTGTCTTTTCAACCACTTCTGTCCTGATTTCTTTGAGGGGAGGGTCTATGGGCGGATAAATTTATTTTTTTTTTCCAGATTTTTCAATCTAATGAACAAAATAAGCTCATGCAGTTTACATAAGAATGCGCCCAGAGATGACAGAAAAACACAGAGAGCAGCAGCCTTCGTTTCTGCTCTGACAGCCATAAGACCCGCTGTGAGTGTGTGTTCGAAATCAGGAATGGAGAGAGACTTGGTACGTTTTTCATCTTCAAACCAAACTTGGGTCTTCAGCCGGCAAAGTTTAAATCCCGTCTGGCTAGCGCGCTTCCCATATTGTTTATTGTGTCAGTAAGCGAAAAGTAGGCTTCTTTAGTGGATGTTTCAAAACATTCAACCACATGAGCTTCTACACTACAAAAACAATCCGGTCTAATGAGTTTTTGACTACCTCTGGAAGAGGTCAAAAGTGGACAAGCTCAAAACTCCTTTTTACACCTGTATTTAGCATCGTCCACTTATGATCCGATCAACCAAAACGCATCTTAATACCAGGTGTAAACAGGGCCTGAGAGTATGACCACTTGGTCAAAAGGGCCCATATCTGAAGAAACTCATTTGAGAAATGAATAAGACGAATAGTATGCTATACATTTGCTGACTGGAGTGAGGACAGATCTTTTCTGTGGTGTTTCATGATTCTGCTTTGTTTAGCAATTGTAATGAGACTTGGTTAAATAGCACATTCTCACTAATTGTGCAGTAATTGCAAATTAATCTTTTGACATTTTTTTTTTTTTTAAAGTAATGAATATGGGACAGTGTGTGACTCAAATTTTTGGCTGGATCTGAATTATCTGGAGGTGGCTGGAGCCGCCCAGATGTGTTCCGCCCATTTCACTGCTCTCCTGTACTCCGAGATCTACGTGGACAAGATCAGATCCAACATGGAGCAGAACCAAAGGTACTACCAGGAACACTCTGACTTGCTTACCTCACGGTTGCTATAATCATGACCACAGTGTTTTAGATTGATTAGTTGTTTAAAGAGCTGTATGCTGACCAGCGGCATGTGTTTGTCTCAGGTCACAGTCGCGAGCGTCGAGACGGATCACGTTTGAGGAGAGTAGCCAGACGCTGTCCATCAGCAGCGTGAATGAAAAGAGTTTAGAAGACTCTGGCATCAGTCTCCAGGTGGGTGATGGGTATCAGAACATGTCCACAGAACAGTCCATTATTCTGCTCTTCACTGTAACACACTCCCTGTTTCACAGATTATAATGCAGTAAAATACTGGGATGTTTAGTATGGCTAAGTAGTAGTGTTGTCAAAAATATCGATATTTCGATATGCATCGGTCCTGAAATATCTGAATATCTACATTGATACCAGCTGCACGTTCTCACTTTCTCTTCTCTCCGACGGCGAATTAACACACACCCGCCTCCTGTCACTCACTCGTCCCATTCACTCGGGTTGAATAGTGCTTGTATTGTGCACAATTGTAGTCATTCGCGCAGGTTTTGCACACCAAAAGCACGCGCACCACACCACAAGTGATGCTCACATAAAGCCGCCTCTCAAACAGCTCTTTTTCGTGGCTTATTGTGCTTAAACTGCCAAATACATACAAAATTGACAAAATGGCCATCTTCCTAAGTATTCAGGTTGGTAAGTCAGTTTTGAAACTTAATTAGTTGAGAGAAAACATGTTGTGTAACAGTATATTGGATCAGTGCATAAGCTCTTAAAGTGACAGCAGCCTAATAAACCTGCTGCAAAAATCACTCGCTGCTCTTGACTGAATAACTTTTGAAACTTTAATTGTAAGCATTAATCTTTATTTAATTTTTAAAATGAAAACTATCTAGTGTTATTTTACATTTGGTTACTTTCATTTCTGTAGTATTTTTTACCTGAATACTACTGTTAGACCCACCTGAAAACCTTAAAACATGTTTATTTCATTTGTCTCTTTATTCTATTGTACTTATTTGTGCTGTCGTTTGTTTATTTGTTCTTATTTTATTACCAACTGTTTACTTGTCTTTTTTTTTTTTTTTTTTTTTTTTNTTTTGTAAATATAGTTCATTGATTCAAATAAAGCCTCCTAGTGCTGTGTAAGCTATTACAACAAAATTACCCAAATTATAAAAAAAATTATGAGATAATTATCTGTCTGGCGGTGTACAGTTTTCCCCTTGGTATCAAAAACTGATATTTTTCAAGGTATCGTATTGAAGTTGTAAATTCCAGTATTGTGACAACACTACTAAGCACATGGTTTGATTTGTCTGTGTCAGGATCTTTTGATTGAGGTGTACAGGTGCATTGGAGAACCGGACAGCCTGTATGGATGTGGAGGGGGAAAGTTAATCAGTCCTTTGACTAGGTGAGACTTTTCAGTTCAGTTCAATAAATTATCTTTTAAATATACCCAGTTGTTTAAATAAACGTAAATATGAATATACAATATATGCACAATGGGCCTCATTCAAGAACAAATGAGGAAAAAAAATATAAATTAACAAATAAAATGGACCTTCCCAAAACTCTCCTTTGGGTTCACAAATGCTTCATTAACCTTTTTTGTTTTTGTTATGTAGATTTGATAAACGTGTGAATGTTAATGAATTCCAATTATTCGTAAATAGGACATGTGTGCACACACATTCACAATTAGCATAATCCCCACCCATGAATTATAACTATGTGAAGTCTCAGGTTTTGCTCTAGTATATTGCATAAATGCAAAAGAGATTAACTGGCCATATGCCTTAAAATTATTCAGTTAAAGCTTGCAAATAGATACAACTGTTGATCGGAACAGTAGTATCTATAACAAAAAGAAAACCAGATAGTGCGGCTGTTTTCAATCATTTTTGTTTATCAAAGATTTTTTTTTATTTTTATTTTTTTACATTTAACTTATTATGGCATATATATGGTAAATTAGTGTTATCATAATGCAGTGTCATCAGTTTGCCTAAAATAAAATAAAGCTTTTGGATAATTTATGCAGTTTGTGTACTTTGGGATCATGTGTAAAAATAGTGCTGTCAATCAATAAAAAAAACAAACGAATTAATCGCACATTAATCACGCAATTAATCATGATTAAAAACATTGGAATTTTTTTATATTTTTATATTGTAAAAATTTCACAGTTACTCTCCAAATTAATGTAGAAACAGCTTAAAGGTATTATATTTTAATATAAGTATATTTTAAATATATGTTTAATGGCAAGTTTTTATGAATGAAGGCCAGTATCACTGACACATACTGCTACTGATGTCTCTATGAAATAGATTTTTTTAGGAAATATACAGATTATTGTTATTGAACACTTTACAGTCTGCATAAATGACAAATGAAATATAGATTAATCCTTATTAAAGCTACAGTTTTCTCTGTTCCCTTTGTTCTTTGATGAACATTAATGACAGACATCACAGCAACTGGTTTATTAGGCTGCTGTCACTTTAAGAGCTGCTGCTGTCGAACATGACGCGGATCTGACGCGCATCTCTTTTTCTTACAGCTCTTTAAGTTCATTTAAGTCAATATTTAACTCTTTTAAGACCGCTTTTATGAGGATACTCAACAAACTGGCATTTTGTCATAATTTTGTTATTTTCTTGTTCAAGCGCAAAAGAGAACTCGATACTGGCGCACGTCTTTCTGTGAGCACAAGTCGTGTGTCACATGATACGACATTCACAAACAGTGCGTTCTCGATTGTCTTGTGGTGCTAGAATGGTTTAAAAACATTTGCACGAGTAAGACCGTGATCATATAATGTAACACTAGCCAAATTAAGATGGAAAAAACAAATGCACCAATTGAAAGTATAGACACTTGCATGAATCTAAAAATATACATCAGAACATATTTTCAAACAATTTACACAAATCCATTCTGCTTGTGTTTCATGAATGAGGTCTAGTTTGAGTACAGGTCAACATGAAAGTTGAACTAACAATCAACAGAATAATTATTCTGTTAGAATAGAATGAATAACTATTATTATTATTATTATTATTATAACATATCAACAAGGATTAATACAAACTAATGCTAGTTCAGAGGTCTCCGGAACGTGTGAGGAGTCGCCTGTCAATTGCGTCATACCCGCGTTACCCTCGGTTTCCAGTTTTATTTTGTAGAAACCATGGAAACACCAAAGACGCTTTAAAGTACACATGAAATCAAAATTGACCTTATTTACTTTGTTAGTGCATATTACTCGTCTTGTGGTAAACAATTAATCCGTGCAAGTTAAAACACAGAAAAAATAGTTTGTTGCGGTAATCTTTTATCAAAATCTGAAAAGTTACTTCCGGTCTGGAATGGCGTAAAACTCTGTAAATTAAAACGTAAAACTCTGCCCTCTATTCAATATTCCGTTTCACTTGGAAATACGTCACAACACTGGAGAAAAGTCGTTTGCAACTTCCGGTTCACACGGACTTTAATATATTACATGTTTTAATAGGCAAAGGAACAACTGTTTTGATATATTTATAGACAGAAAATTATTACTAATCACTAATTATTACTAATTACTAATTATTGTTATATAGCTCAACACGTTTAGTCTTATTCTTTAAATCTAATTTTCTAGATTTTTTGCGAGTACCATGCTTTACCACGCCTCAGAGAAAAACACTATTTTGTGAAGTAGCTAACATAGCATAATCAGATGCAGCTTTATTTTTAGTAACAGTAATACAGAATTGTCTCCATCATACAATATGTTTTAAAATTAATCGCATGCCATTTATCAACACAAGCCATCCAGCATTTAATATGATATTCTAAAATCGATCTATCTTACTGCAGTGTGTAACAGTGTCTCACAGCAGCCGCCGAGCGAACACACAGAGTAACGTTATAACATCATTTTCAACACACTCAAATGTATCTGATATGAAAAACAGAGCTGCATTACCTCATACTCATGACCGGAAAAGCGGAAGCGGCGCCGGCGACTGTGTCATAATAAAAGTCCTGCTGCTCGTGAGGCGTGTGTTGAGCAATCGCTCCAGCTCCTCGTTCAGCTCCACAACACTCGCTCCTGCTCTGCTTCATACTATAGTAACGTTAATAATCACATCCATGAACATGATTTCTTACCGAGTCCAATCCCTATTCTTTTGCACCGTCCGTTGAGATGGAGACCACATGTCCCAAGATTCTGCTCTAAAACATGGCGTCATCAAGCTAAGCCTTTGTTTTGAAGAGGCCTCTAGCGACCTTTAGTGGACAAAATTATTACATACTGCACCTTTAAGATCTAAATGTAGAAGTGCTGATGTTTTCTTTTGTGTGTGTGTGGTCTCCAGAATTCGAACCTATGAACATGAGGCCATGTGGGATAAGGCTTTGGTTTCATATGACCTTCACTCCAACCTCCCAGAGGTCACGCGACAGATTGGCATAGTAGAGGTACGTTTGACCTATTAGCGCTGATGCTTCTGTAAAATTGCGATCTCTGGTCAGCAGCGGTTAGTGTGTGTCTTTCTCAGGGTCTGCAGAACTTTGGCTTGTGTAGTATTCTCAGCACGTATCTTCACGGTCTGGAGAGAGAGGGGGTGGAGTGGAGTCCTGAACTCCGAGAGCTACGCTTTCAGGCAGCCTGGAGAAGCACACAGTGGGACTGTGACCTGCCTGAGAGGTGAGTGTTTGGATCAACACTCTTTAACCATGGAGTGGAATTAGAATCATTGTTTACTCCCAACCGTAGTGAAGGTTTTTTCAGTCGTACTTGGTTTTTAAAGATTTTTTTTTACCCTTTCTCTTTTATTCAGAAATGAGAAGCTGAAGCCTGGCATCAACGAGTCCTTGTTCAATGCCCTCCAAGCTTTGAGAGATAGAGAACTGTCCCTGTTTGAGCAAACCCTCAACTATGCCAGGTAACAAGTTTACTCTGAGTTAAGACCCGTTCACACCAAGGACAATGACTACAGAATCTAAGAATATCATACAACTTAGATATTTTTTTATCCATGTTTTAAATTTATAGTTCTGTTGTGCAGCACAAAAAATAAAAATTCAGTGTTTTGTTGTAAATTGTTTTATTTTAAGATGGATTACATTGTTAAAGGCGTCATAAATTGAGAAATCAACTTTTCCTTGAGCTTATGATATATAGGAGATCATCATACATAAGTTTCAGAACTGAAAATTTCCTTGTTAGTCCAAAAACAGCTTTTAATGTTTCCAAGTCCATCAAATGACTCGTCCTGGAATGTGCCTATTTATGATGTAATAGAGAGGTGAAAGACCACCTGTACAGAAGATCAACACCTACTTCACGTTCACCATTGCAACTTTAGCCCCGCCCACTGGCGTTAGTGAGATAAGAACGAGGGAAGAGCACAAGATCACTCACTGGACTAAAAATAACATCTTCCAAAGGATCCTACTGTTAGGAATGTGGTTATTTTATTTATTTTCAACAATGTGAATGTCTCAGTTAAGCATAATTTATTTTTTATGTGGTTATTTTTCACTGTGGATTCTGTGGAAAATCAGTTGCAATTTTGGAGCAGGCTTTGCAAACAGACGTGTTCTTTGCTAAAAAATTGCCTTTTATTTGTAAATTATGACCATTTATAATGTAAAAATCATACTAACATTATAAGTGCACCCCTGGAAACATTATAAAACAATAATTAATGACTCCTTTAAGATTTATATAAATTTGTATTAAATCATAAAACACATAATCCCAAAAAATTAAATGGAAAACACAGAATTTAGGTCAAATAAAATGGATTTCATGGGGCCCTAAATTAAAAGGTAGCTACTCTGTGGAGTTTAATTATGAACAAACATGTTTACATTCATTCTCAAGGTCTAACAAATATTACCCCCATTAATGGTAAATGAATATTGTGATAAACATTGATATCGAATGATATGAAAAAAAAATATCGTGAAAATATTTTTGGCCATATTGCCCAGCCCGATGCCCAAGTATAAAGCATTACAATAATCCAACCATGTGAAAACAAAAGCATGCATAACAGTCTCTAAGTGTTTGGTTGAAAGAATAGAGTGTAGTTTAGACAATTTCTTTAACTGAAAAAGAGATGTTTTCAAAGTTCTTCACATAACAATGCATATTAATTGACAATAGTCCATAACTTTCAAATTTTCAATCCATCTGGCTTTAAAATACTTGAGCATTTAAAATGGCAGAAGGGAAAACTGCAGCACACTCTTATAGTAAACAGAATGGTATTGTGCGTTGTAGTTATCGTTCTTGGTGTAAATGATAATTTACTCTGGGAAAATGGGTGGATGTTTTTGGTTTTGTGGATGTTTGTTGTCCTAACTTCATGACTTGAGTAACAATTACAAATACACATCCTGTCCATGAGGAATTATCCATCTGAACTGTATTTGTTTGCGTGTTCTGTCAGAGGTCACGAGGTCGAGGAGTTGTGTCGTGGTAGTCTGGAGGCCGTGTCTTCACTCTATCCTGCTCTCTGTAACCTGCAGAGGATCAGTGAACTGCGGGGTGTCGAGGAGCTTTTCTCCAGGTCAGATTCCACTCTCATGTTAGAATCATAGAAGCAAAAGCAGCACTATTTCTCAATTATCATATAAAATCTTGAAACATTTTTTCTTAAGGGATTTAAGAACTTAAAATTTTCATCGATTCTAAATGTTATTGTAAATGTTTTTATGTCTGTATCAAGTCATGGTCGAGTTTGTGCTGTTTAGCATACCCTCTGTATGTATAGATCAGGGGTGGCGAACGTCGCTCCTGGAGAGCCACAGTCCTGCAGAGTTTTGCTTCAACCCTAATCAAACACACCTGAACAAGCTAATCAAAGTCTGAAGGGTTACTAGAAAGCTAAGCAGGTGAGTTTTTATCAGGGTTGGAGTGAAGTCTGCAGGACTGTGGCTCTCCAGGACCAGTGTTCACCACCCCTGGCATAGATGGTACTCAGCCAGAATGCATTTTTTGCCACAGTGGGTACCGCTGTGGTTGCGACGTGAAATGCATTTCTTCTCTTGACCGCTAAGTGGCTTTATAACCATAGATTTTCACATTATGGAGTGGACGTATCACAGCTCTTTTTCTCGAGAAGCAATCAACCGTGCGATGTGGAGATTACAAAAAAAAACTATCAACAAGATTTAAAAAAACAAAACATTTACATAACCAAATGTAGCTATCAAAAGCCAATGTAAGCGTTTGCTGTTTTAGAACGAATTCAAATTGAACAGTAAATGTCAAATTTGTTTATAATGCTTTATAATGCAGTACTAATGACACACATTTAAAAAAATAATTCTTAATATGTATTATGATATTTTCTCCTTGTAATAAAATAAGAAACTACAGAAATGTGAATTACATAGGCTACACATTTGCATAACCTAGTGGGCAGCCATATAATATACGCCGCGGCTGTGCTTCAGGCGATCCGAGTTTGAGTCCCGGCTCAAGGTTTAGCTATCTCACACCAATATGATAGCTTAGTCAAACTTATATTTGTCACAAATAAAAAAAATTGGAAATGTATATTTATTGATTCAAAACACTTTTCGACATTTTATTCATTGTTTGCATTAGGGCTGCGACAATAAATCGATGCTTCGCGATTCGTGGATTGATTATGAGATTTTTCGAATACATTGCGATTCTCGAATAGATTCTGAGCTTAGTTTTTAACAGCAGATGGCGCTCTAGGCTAATTTTTAACCGCATGCTCAAACACTCACAAAGAAGAGCACTTGTGCATTTGGCTGAGTCTGAGAATGTACTTGCACCTCAGAATGCTTTTATGACTCGAGATTAATGTGAACAGCCCACTGCAAACACCCTTGTAATTCGCTTCAACCTGTCTGAACTTTATGAATGATTATTTTATAGAAGGTTCAAGTGGTGTGTGTAAGGAATTGGAAACAAGCAGAGTATGGCTGTTTCTAAAGCACACAGTGCCATCTGCTGTTAAAAACTAAGCTCAGAATCGATTCGAGAGAGAATCGCGATGGATTTGGAAAGTCTCAGAATAGATCCAGAATCATTTCTTGATTTGCAATGCATAGATTTATTTTCCCAGCCCTAGTTTGCATAGAGTTTAGTGTTAATTCTCTGTGCGATTTTATGTAAAATGAGGAATAAAGAATCTTAATCTTGTTCCTGCGACATTTTAAATTTGTATTGCCAAAGAAAATGCAGCGTTGCTGTGTACAATTAAAACAAAATGCAAAATGAAAATAGTACAAAGCTACATGAATTAAGAACAGAAGGTTTTCTCTGCCTTTCGGGATCTCTTTCAGTCTCTCTCATGTAGATAATGAAATTAAACCTTTCAGAGAAGAAACACTTCATAATAATACTGTATATGCATGTCATCCACACCAATTACAAAAACTGTAACAAATAATTTTTTTAAGTGCCTTGTTGAATTCACTAAAAACGAGGTTAATCACAAATAAAAGAGCTCTGTATCCCCTGCTCCACTCAACAGTTCATGTTTAGGTAATGCCAGTTGTTGGCAATCATCATACACAGCTCAAACATTGTAAAACCAATTGAAACGGAACACTTCAATGGATTAAACATCAATTCATCATCTATGTTTTTATTTTTTAAATTGTAGATCCAGACACAAGAAATGAGTGTATATGACTGTATAACTGCATATTAATACATAGTATGTTTCTGTTCTTGCCAGGCCTGTAACTGACTCCAGCCTCAATGAAGTCTACAGGAAGTGGCAACAGCACTCTGATCTCTTAACCGACAGTGATTTCAGTCTGGTAGAGCCAGTCTTAGCCTTGCGTTCCTCCATACAGGAAACATTGATTTCCTCAGAGACAGACCCAGACAGGAAGAACTACCTGATTTCTGCCTATTCCTCCCACCTGATGGAGCTGTGCAAACTGGCTCGTTCTGCAGGCAACACACAGGTCTGTCCATGACTGTATGTAAATTAGCCAGACTTTTGGCTCATGGACATTTGTCATTAGTGTAGTGCATTATATTAACATAAGAACATATTCCACAATGTTTGGCAACCAGAAAGTGTCCAAGACATTTTGTCGTCAAATCAAATTAATTTGTATGACATTTTTCACAATACACATTGTGTATGAAGTTCGCTACTCCTGTCTTGTGTGCTTCATTGTTTTATAACTCCTGGCTGGTACCACAGGTAGCGATCAAAATAGAGTAAATCTCCTTTTCAGAGTAACTTAAAAAAATGACTGTAGCAATTCACCCTTCGCCGGAAGTTTGATTGACAGGCGATCTGACCAATTTTAACACCTAATCCGTCAGTGTACTTGTACTTGAAACATGGTGTGTACTGACGTCTTTCTGTGACAATATACCTTCTGATGTTCATTCATGTTATTTCGTGAAATATCACGATTAACTTGCCGCTTAAACTAAGGCGCTACAGCGATCTGTCAAGATATATTAAAAAGCCACAAAGAGGTATTTATTGTTTGAATTTCTTAAAAATGAATGACAAAATTTGAAAGCCGAGACTTTGTTTCATACCTAAAGTAACCTGCATTGTCTTGTCAGTGTCCTCTTTGTTCCACAATGTATTTTTCTTAGCGTGAGAACATGATGTGTGGCATTAGAGCACCATGGCTTGTCAGATGTAGCAACAGTAACTAAGGGGGCGGGTCTTTGCGAAGGGTTGATTACATCATTACGCCAGTAGGTGGCGACAAGTGACGTTAATAAAATGTATTTGTCATTGAATCATTCAATCAAGAGATTTGTTCAAAAACACTGATTCTAGTAATAAAACAAGTGAAGTCCTTATCGCCATTTTGAACAATAAGTCTTTTGCTTCATATTTTATAACCAAACAAACTTTTTTTTGTGAAATAGTTTTGCTTGGAAAGTGTGTCATAATATAAAAATGCCTCTTTTTATGGTATTTTGTTATGTAATGCAAAGGTATTTTTTGCATATGTTCTAGCTGGCAGAGCGAGCCGCTTTCCACATGAAGCAGCACCGCCTGGTAAGTGACGCCGGCGGCAGCAGCAGCTCATGGGCCTGGCAGCTGGAGGAGGCACAGGTGTTCTGGGTGAAGAAGGAACACGGGCTGGCTCTGGGACTGCTCAAACATATGATCCAAAAACTAGAGGATCTGGTGAGTTGAAATGTGGTTAAGGTGGCATCTGTAGTCCATTTCACAGGTGTAGATAATGCCAAATGTGCCAAGTACACACATATCTGCTGAATGACACAGAACGTCTTTGTGTGAGCAGGTGTGTGTGAACCCTGCTGTGGTGCCGGTGTATTCTGAGTGTTTGAGACTGTGTGGAAGCTGGCTGGCTGAATCCTGTCTGGAGAGCCCTGCTATCATACTGGAGAAATATCTGGAGAAGGTAAAGCGCTCATATATTCTGCAAGTCATGATGGGAAATAAAAGGAATTCAGTGACACATGAGTAGTCTATATTTGTGCACTATTTCTTTTCTAGTGTTATTGCATTTGTTATAAAGCTTGTTCTATATGAATATCATAATTCTGTACAATGGTAAATATCAAAGTAGGGATGCATGTTTAATCAAAATAAAACCGAAATCCTGATATAATAATAATATTTTTTGTTTTATATAGTATAAAATAAAATAATGTTTATTTTATATAGTGCCCTCCTGCCAATTCAGGGACGCTTTACAATACAACAATAGAAAAATACTACAATAAAGTAGGAGAGAACAAGTGAATAGTACAAAATACTAGCCTGACGTGGTCATACTCAATTCTAGTCAGAATATGAGTCTGATACTGCTCCATTGGGCTTTGATTATGGGGGCGTATTTCAACCGATCCATTAAAGACCTCAATTGGATAGACCTACAACCAATCAGAGCTACAGAGTAAGTGACGTGTGTTGAGCGACGCATAGTTGTCAGCAGAACTCAACTGCACACAAATTGAGTATGACCACATCAGGCTAGCAAAGACATCTTTCCCACCGACAAATGCCTTGATGGCAGTCCTCTGTTCCTCTTTTAAAATTAATGCGCTGTCGATGTCGTCTATAACGGACGCGATGGCGGAATCTACACATCTCAGTTCTTCAGGTTCTTCAACACCAGCCATCATTGTTGTAAACTAATTCAACCCAAGCGCTCTTTGATGACGTGGCTGATTACGTTTCTGGTGATAATCTGTCAATCATCGCCCTGACAATGTGATTGGTCCGAACAGTTTCTGTTCGGGCATAATTACTCCTCTACGGATCGAGTCCAGACCGAACTCCCCGACCTCAAAATGTTGTGGGTGGGGCTAAGTTCGGCTGGCATCCAGGCTAACAAAATACGGCAATACACACAAAATCACACACAAATCAAGAATAGAATTGAAAGAAGAGGTGGGTTTTCAGTTCTCTCTTTAAAGTCAGGGATATTGGAGAGTCGCGTCGCTTTAACGTGCATTTGGGAACAACATGCGCTACCATCTTTCCATACTTGTAACGAGAAGCACTTATCAACAAAAGAGAAGCTTTAAGGGCCCCTTGTGGTTTTCTGTCAAAGTAAAAGTTTGATGGTTTAAAATGATTAGTATAGTTTTTATTATTATATTGTTTTTTAAATACTTGATTTTTTTTCTTTATTTTACAGTGAAATATTACAGTAGTAATATTTATTTAGTTTTTATATTTTTGTTTAGTAATAATAATAATAAAATAAATGATTATTATAATTGCCATATTAATATATAACCACTAAATATTAGCCTTATTGTGCAGCCCTACAAACAAGCACAGCAAACCTGGATTTTTTTTATTATCACACTTTATATCGCAATTTCTATCAGAAAAATCTAATTTAGTTTTTTTTTTTTTCACCCAAATGGTGCAGCACTATATCAAATCGCCACGGTCATACCATGGTACCATAACCTATGTGTTTGAGTTAATGATGTGTTGTTGTTGGATAGGCTGTGGAGGTCATTGAGGACCACTGCGGCGGTTCAGACGCTAAACTACAGACCCAGAAGACCCAGGCTTTCTTTTCGCTCGCCCGTTTTTCTGATGCACAGTACCAAAGCATCGAAAACTACATGAAGTCATCTGAGTTTGAGAACAAGCATGCTCTACTAGAGAAGGCCAAGGAGGAAGTTGACCTTATGCGGGAGAGGAAGGTCGGCAACAACAGGTCAGCATGAAAATCCTTTTTAGAAATAATTTTGCTCACCAGTTACAGATATACGAAGTGTTAAACGTGTCTTTTATTCATGTGCAGATACACAGTGAAAGTTCAGAGAGAACTTGAGCTGGACGTCAAGGCCTTGGCTAACCTACAGGCCGACCGCAACCGCTTCCTCCTCAAGGCTGTGGAGAACTACATTCAGTGCCTGGAGCTGGGAGAAGAACATGACACCTGGGTCTTCAGACTGGCATCCCTCTGGCTGGAGAATGCTGATGTTAAAAAAGTTAATGACATGATGAAGGTATGATGACATCTCCCTAAAGTACAATGTACTGCATCAATCCATAAAAAATCTGAATGGTGTGGGTTGAGATGAAAGTCTCTAAATAGGGTCTAGAAACTACAGATTCTGTGTTGTAATTTGTGTTCATGTTTTTATTAGAATGGTGTAAAGAAAATCCCGTCATATAAATTCCTGCCCCTGATGTACCAGTTAGCTGCTCGAATGGGCACTAAAGTGTCCAGCTCCGTGACACAGGACGTGGGCTTTCATCATGTTCTAAACGAGGTAACGTTCAGCTACTCCTTTTATATTCTGAATTTTAACCTCATAAGTGAAATCTACCATAGACTCACAACTAAAATATGTTCTGTCATCAGCTGATCTGTCAGTCATCCCTTGACCACCCCCACCACACTCTCTTCATCATCTTGGCACTGGTCAACGCCAACAAGGATGAGAGTTTCTCTCGCAGTCGTACATCCAAGAGCAGCGCCCGCCAACCTTCACCTCTGGACTTGGTATAAAACACACAAGATCTCATTAATCTAGTCATGAAATAAATAGAAATTAAAGTATTAGTTACAATAAAATAAAATAACACACTGTATTCAAAATCCAAGAACTTTATTTTTTTTTCTGATAATTATATATACATTATGCATTTTATCATTTAGTCTTTTAACATTTTTGGCAGCATTGGCTAAACGTTCGTTATGAGAAGACATTTCTGCACTGCTCTTGGAGGTTTTCATGTCTGGTGATAATGTTTAAATCAGTGGTTCTCAACTGGCACGAATGAACCTCACTGGTTCTTTGAGAAGCTCAGACGTGCTGCATAACACGAGAATGAACCTCATTGGTTCGTCAAGTGAACATGCTTGAGCTTCAGTTTACCCCAACTGATGTGTGATTAGATGAATGTTTATATGTGAGTAAAAGCCTAAATTCAATCTGTTCATCATGTAAAGCAATCGTGTTTCTTCAAAAAAATTTGGACTAAACTGTCTCTTTATGAACTTCAAAGTGAAACGTCAAAGTGGTAGTTGCTTCGCTGTCAATGGAGGGACAGAAAGCTCTCAGATTTCATTAAAAATGTCTTCATTTGTGTTCTGAAGATGAAAAAAAGTCTTATAGGGTTGGAACGGGTGATCACAGTATAACGTTTGACAGGACAGGAAAATTTGTCTTTCTTAAGAAACAGTTCACGCATGTCAATCAAAATGAGTCTCGCATCAGTAAAACATTTTGAATTACGTTTGTTGTTGTTGTTTCTGTGACTACACACTCCACGACCCACTCAAAACGATCTTATGACCCACCAGTTGAGAAACAATGGTCTAAATACTCTGTAGAAATCTGAAACTTCTGTCCTGACTAAATGATAAACCTTCATTAAATCTGTTGTTCTGTAGGAACGGGCTGAGGTCGCTCGTAAGGTCATTGACGTGGTTCGTAAAAGGAGAGGCAAGATGGTCAAAGACATTGAGACACTTTGCAATGCCTACATCACTTTGGCATACATGGACGCCAGTCGCCATAAAACTGAAAAGAGTGAGTAAAAGTCAACCATCTGATAAGATTCATTTCCTGTCTGTTCCCATTATAATGCATTTATAATAAGTCAGTTTGCACTAATACTTTGTGTCCCAAAAAAAATTTAAACAATAAATGTACAAATCCAGTGTTTACTTTATAAGTAGTAGACATGGTGGTTTTCAGTTCATTGTAGGAAAAAAGTAATGTAATTGCTGTTCAAATTTTTAAACAAATGGTTGTTTTCTTTAATATACGGGAAGTATCACTGTCAGAGCCCTTATCAAACTAACTATCCTCTACTGAGTGATAACTTAAAGGATTAGTTCACCAAAATTTAAACCCCTATGTTGTTCCAAACACAAGTGAATATTCTGGCCACTCTTATTCAATCACAAAATTATGAAGAGTCAATATTGTTACCCACCCTGACATTTATATGTTTTATTTTATGTTTTTAAAATCCCCCAAGAACACACAACAAAGGGGGTGAGGCCATGTTGGGCTGCTTTAGAGAAGAGGAAGAGTTGTTGTAGAAGAGTAGTGTTGTCATGCCGTCATTTTACGCCGGACTGCTTCACAAACGAGCGTTCAGAAACGTCCAGTTTCATTCTAAAAGTTGTAACTTCTTCCTGAGTCTCTCCATCAGTGTCGACTCCGGTTTGAACAATGTAAGGCTGAACACCGTTACTGACAATCCTCATTTTGGCTGCGTGAGATTCTCCAGCTTTGTTTACATTTACATTTATTTACATTTATGCATTTGGCAGACGCTTTTATCCAAAGCGACTTACATTGCGTTATACTATACATTTGTATCTGAGTATTTGTATCTTTGTTGTTGTTGAGCAACTGAAGCGCGAGCTGTTAAAGCTCCGCCCTCTTCTGGAAAGGGGGCGGGAGCAGCAGCTCATTTGCATTTAAAGGGACACACACAAAAACTGTGTTTTTGCTCAAACCCAAATAGGGGCAAATTTGACAAGCTATAATAAATGATCTGTGAGGTATTTTGAGCTAAAACTTCACAGACATTCTGGGGACCCAAGAGACTTATATTACATCTTGTGAAAGGGGCATTATAGGTCCCCTTTAATACATTTTTCACCCACAAATCTGTAATACCTGTACTTTTAAGTCATTTTGGATAAAAACACCAGCTAATTGACTAATTAGTAGTTATTTAATTAGCAAAATAATTTTTTCCAATCAGACTTTTACACTAATAGGGTGCAGTAACACTACAGTATTGTGCTTTGGCATTAGTATTTTAAAGTCGGCATGAAATGGAAGTTGTGCTAGTTTTTTTTTCCCTATTGTGATGCATATCTGAGTGAAATTGCTTCTCAAACAAGAACAAATGTGGGGCGGGACTTGATTTTGTCCATGAGTAATTGATTGGATGGTTGTGGTTTGCTATTGGTGGATCTCATGCGAGTGACAGGTTGAACCGCCCTCACGCCAGTAAACACATCATCAGAGAAGAGATGTTGATGCAAGAGGGAGGGGAAGTTATTTTGATTATGGATTACGAGGCACGTGAATTAAAAAAATGTGCATGGGTAAATAAAATTATAAAAAAATATTGCAATATTCCATTAAAAACCAAGAATTTTTCAGTTTTGATTTCATGCTGACTTTTAGGCGAGTGGTACTTGTAGAGTTAGAGTCAAAAAGGTCAATGTTAAAAATGTTATATACCGACTCCAGACTGTATTGTTAAATATGATTTTCTTTCCTGTGCAGAAGCCATACCTATTCCACCGGAGCAACCCATCATGCACATCAAAGACCTCAATGATGTCATCATTCCCACCATGGACATCAAGGTGACAAATATCACTGAAAGAGAATCTGTTTTCTTTTCTGTCAGAGAGGCCTGTGCTCTGTGTGATGTGGTTACTTGAGTTTGTTATTTTGTATGTGGGCATTTCTTTCAGGTGGATCCATCAGGCAAATATGAAGACCTTGTGACTGTCAGGTCATTCAAACCTCACTTTCACCTTGCTGGAGGCGTCAACCTACCCAAAATAATTGACTGTGAGGGTTCAGACGGCAAGAGCAGGAGACAGCTAGTCAAGGTCTGGTTATCAAAGAACATGCCTTCACCTCTTTTTTTCATAATAAAAATTCGACATCCAGTAAAAAAAAAAAACAGATTTCTTATTTCTCTTAGTTTTTTGTTTTGTGTTGTGCTTTTTCTGCTTTTTTTTTTTAATAAGTATTTGGACTCTGAGACCCCAGGAGAATCCCTTTTTTGCTTGGCTCACATACAGTGGGGACAAAATCGGCTCGCACATGTCTTAGTCATGGGCTTGTTTAAAACGTGTGCAGGTTTGCTCATCAGTCTTTTTTATAATTTAATCTGAAGTGAGGTTATGTGTCGTGACGCAGGGTCAGGATGATCTGAGGCAGGACGCAGTGATGCAGCAGGTCTTTCACATGTGCTCCACCCTTCTGCAGCGCAATGCCGAAACTCGCAAGAGGAAACTCAACATCCGCCGCTACAAAGTAAAGACACCTTTCATACACTATCCTGATAGCACTATATAACACTTATAAATGTGGATATTTTTCTTATAAAAACCCATCGCTTAACTACAGAAGGCCTTTATTAACCCCCTGTAGTTGTATGGATTACTTTTATGATGGATGGATGTGTGTTTTTTTTTAGGCTTCAGAATCTGTTACTATTCAGTCCCATTATAAAGCTTGAAAGAGCCAGAATATTTTTAATATAACTCTGATTTATTTTGACTGAAAGAATAAAGTCATATACTGCTAGGATGGCTTAAGGGTGAGTAAATTATGGGGTAATTTTCATTTTTGGGTGAACTAACTCTTTAATACTGGCAAATGACCATGGTATAAGCGGGATAATCCACGGCTAGCTGTGCATTAAATGATTTGAATGCATGACTTTAGCAGTGTGTGTGCCTACTGGGTCAAGTAAAATAGCTTTTAGAGCTATAATGAATATGTAAATGTGACTTTATCAACACTGAGCCATGTGTTTGTACCAGGTGGTGCCGTTTTCCCAGCGCAGTGGTGTTTTGGAGTGGTGTTCTGGTACTGTGCCCATTGGAGAGTTCCTGGTGGACCCTCAGAAGGGGGCACACAAACGCTTCCGCCCACAAGACTGGCCCAACATGACCTGTCGCAAGAAAATGATGGTCCTGAATTTTATTGGCTTATTTCATTTGTCATTCTGCTAATTCATTCTTATAGGCATTTTATTATGAATAATCTTATTTAAAAAAAGATTATTTATCAAATATTTAGCTTGTTATGTTCTTGTAATGATGTAGGAGGCACAAAGGCTGGAATTTGATGACAAACTTGAGGCTTTCACAGAGGTGTGCCAGAAATTCCGGCCAGTATTCCGATACTTTTGCATGGAGCGCTTCCTGGACCCTGCGGTGTGGCTGGAGAGGCAGCTAGCATACACTCGCAGTGTGGCCACCTCTTCTATTGGTACACATTCACACAATATCATTATTCTCAAGTTTTACATTTAACCATAAACTGATTATACGTGACATGCAGGGTCGGAAATTAAAGGAGGCTTAGGGAAAAATGCCCCCAAAATGAAAAAATGCTCTCCAAAAAGTCAAGATAAGGTGCCAAAAAATGCTTCTCTACTATTAAACTAAATCTTTTATGACAGTCACGGTTAACAGGAAATGTGAAATTAATGAAAAGTGTCGATTGCGCCATTAAACGTTGAATCAGAGCATTTTAACCAATCACACACGTTTCTGCTGAGTTTATGAATGCAGTGGCCAGTCAGAAGCGTTTAAATTAATCACTGCTGGGGTTTTGTTCATTGCACATGTACACTGACTAAATTACACAAATTCTCTCATCATAAACAACAAAGTGCAGATATAATATAAGTAAGGGATTCATTAAAGTCATGGACTGTTATTTGCTCACTTTCTGTATAGAATTTATTCCTAGTTTTGTTTTTGATGCTACTAAAGTAACTACTGTGACATCTTGGTTTTCTAATGTGTATAAAGCAATAAACAAAACAAATAATGAAATGTCTGTGCAGCCACAATATGACATGCCATTTCTCCAAACACAAAACATTTGATGTATTTTATTAAGTGACATTAATGTGTAAAGATGGATTTTGTTGATGTTGATACAGTTTTATTGATAACGGTTTATAGTATTCTGATTGATAGTAATTGGTTAAATTTTATGTAGGCCTATTTGATGTAAAAGGCAACACAGATACATTTAATGAGATAATTACAAAGAAAATCAATTCCGGGGGCAAATATTGCCCCTTAATGGAAAAGTTTCTGAGCCCAGTTACATCATTTCTACAGGCATCTGGCCTCAGATTTTGCCGAACACCTTTAAAATACAATATGCATAGACATGTGAATGGTGTGAAAATAGTGATGTGTCTGTGTCTGACAGTGGGTTACATCGTCGGCCTGGGCGATCGGCACATTCAGAACATTCTGATTGATGAACAGACGGCAGAACTGGTCCACATTGACCTTGGTATGTGTACACAGAAAACTAACGCTTCAGAAAGTCTTAACTCTTTTTGTGTTTTCATTTTCACCTTCATCGTCTCTCCTCACAGGTGTTGCGTTTGAGCAGGGTAAAATCTTGCCCACCCCTGAGACAGTTCCGTTCAGACTGTCTCGAGACATTGTGGATGGGATGGGCATCACAGGGGTGGAGGGCGTCTTCCGGAGGTGAGTCTTAAGGAGGTGACACTGGGTGTTTTCATACTTGAGTCATTTAAATTCCCCTGTAGTCAATAATTTTATCCCTTAAAACTCATCTTTGATCACCAAAATGACATATTTAAAAAAATGTCTTTATGCCTTAAAATAGCTTAAATAAAACTCTACACCCTTGCCTCATTAAGTATATGCGGATCTATGAATATGCAAATTAGCCCCGCCTCCACTCACACCAGCTCAGAGATCCACTTGTTGACAATCACACGTTGTCGTGATTGGTTACGAGGTAATTTGTGACGTCAGAAACACCAGCAATTTCAAACCGCGGGTTTGAGACTGTCTTTGGTTCACTGCAGTTTCAAACATAAAATACTCAGCAATGGTGTTGACTGATGAATTTGCACAAGATTTGTCTTAAAGTATATTAAAAACACCACACAGACATATAAACAACATTCAAAACTTTTTATTTTTCACCACGGGGGACTTTAAAAGAATGTCATATCATATGTCCTTAGACCCCTGTGGCCTATTGTTACTTTGAGCAAACTCCTGTTTTTCGGGCTCAATAAGATGGATTGGTTTTCAGCGGTGTTCTTTGCTAGGGTAACTACATGGCTCCAGTGCAGGTTTTATTCTGGGTAAGAGATTGGAAACCAAAATCAGCTGTGAGCAAATTGACATATATTTCATGCAATAAAGCCAATCCCTTGTATCTCTTGCTTCAATTTTTAGGCAGTTCAAAGTGAAAGCATTTTAGAGATGATATTGCCTGGCTTTTTGCTGCTACATTTTTTTTTAATGAATTCAAACAATGCAGTGTAATGAGAACGTGAACGACACTCACATTGTACAGTTGATGGTCAGTGCTGTATCATCACGAAAAATTAAGCCTTTCCAATTTAAACATAACAAGCGCTAGAAATATATCAAGCACTAGAACACTTGAAAGGGCGCGCTATGTGGGAAGTTCAACATCCAAAACATTCGAAGAAAAAAACATCCCTGAAAGCCGGGTCTCAGACGCAAATACTAAGTTGAGCTCGCTTTAATGCCTTCCTGTGCTTGAACGGACAAATTCACACAAAATGCTTGTCTCCACGAGTATCCTAGTATACATAGTCGGTTATGTCTTCGATTGTGTATTCGTTCTAAACCCTAAAGGGTTCTTCGGGACAAATTTGGGCAAAATCATTTTGTTTTGTTTTTGTTTGTTTTTTAAATAGTTTCCTTAATCTGAGTGGTACAAGACTTGGCTACTTTTCCTAAATTTGCCACCTGAACACACACACAAAAAAATGGACTTGATTCAACAATGTTAAGTGGTTGGAGGGGGAAAAAAAAAACCTCCTTAATTGGTTCTTCGTGGACAAAAGTGGGCCCCCATAGGAAATGAATGGGAAATACTATAATTCAGAGCAATTTTTTTATTTGTCCAATAAAAATCAATAAATCCAACACAATGCAGATTATACATATACATAAATGAAGGGGTGAGCCTATACAACATTCTCAATGTGGCAAACACTCACACTCACACACACACAAAAGCATTGCAGTGACAGCCATTGAATGAGCCTATAACAGCGTTTTTTTTGTTGTTGTTGTTTTTTTTGTCAAATAAAAAAAGAGTCACACACATACACAGGAATTGAGTGAGCCAATATTCAAGCTTTTTTTTTTTTTTCAGCCACTGTCCGNACTGTCCGAAACACACACACACACACTACTGTCCTACTGCAAGATTTGTTGATGCTTCCAAACAAAACACGTTGTACATTTTTTATGTAAGGAATAATTGACTCTGGGCTGTTGAATTCTTAGAAAAATAATGCACAACCGAGGTAATGCGGCCATAACGCAAAGCATTATTTTCTAATAATTCAACGGCCCGGAGTCAATTATTCCGCTTATACTAAGGCTACCACACCTCAAGACACTGTTCTGATGGTGTATTTCAAGACATTTGTCAGGTTTTTGTCCTTAAAACACTCTTGTGTGTGGGACTGATTTCTTACGCGTCTCTTCCCAAGCCTCCATTTCTAATCCCAAAACGTCATTTCAGAACTAGTAACGGAGGCTTGAGCCTTGATAGCAGAATAATACCGTTGACACAGTTATTAGGAGAGAGAGAGAATAAGCAGCATATGTGAATCAGCCTAACGTTTCCTGATCTGTGCGTCTCTAACAGCAGCAGTCTCTCTACTAATAGTGAAACTATAAGTTTATCTCAAGAACCGCACAGTTATTATCTCGCTAGTGAGTCATGAATCTTGAGTTGCTAAACTATTTTACTGATTAATTCATCAGAGCAGCGCTGACCAAACGTTTCTGTGTGACTGAGTGTCTGTACTATACAGTGCATGTGTACGTTTGAAAGAGAGGGCGAGAGAGTATGCGCTTTAAGGACACAATAAAACGTATTTTGTGGCAAAAATCATGACAATAATTAGTCGTTTTCATCCTATTGTTTACTATATTTATTTACTTGGTCGGTGTCATTGTGGGTTTTGGTTCTTTTGCGGTTGCAGGCTGTAAGAAACTATTGAAATAACTGAAAACATTTGGCGAAGTGATATGGAACTGTAATGCGGTAAAGAAGACCTGCTAGAACTGCTTTAGCTGAGCGTTTCCATGAAAATAATTGCACACCTTAGAACGTTAGTCAACCAATCAGATTGGAGCATTCAACAGCCCCATAGTATAAGATTATCTGTTTGTTACATTTACTTTTATTGAGTTATTATTACCTGTTTGGTCCTTTTTTGAGTTATTGAAAACTGAATTAGCTTGTGCTGTTACACATACATACATTGAGCCCATGCATGTGCTAAAGTTGAGTATATGGCCAAGTCAAAAGAGCTCTCACAAAAGCTATAGAGAACATATAGTTTTATTACATAGAAAGTCTATGGCTACAAGACACTAAAAGTTCCTAGACACACTGCTGGTAGACTTATTCATACATTTAAAATTTGGGTGTTGAAGAAAAAGTACAATATCATTATGGGGAATAAAATGTTTGATCAGAGCAATTGAGAAAAACCCTCAATTTACATCCAAAGTCTTGCCAGATGATCGGATGAAAGAAGGAAAAACCATTTCAATTCAGTGTATAAGAAGAACACTAGACAAGCATGGCCTTCATGTTGGACATCTTGCCGAATGCGACTCTTGAACAAGAAGAACATAAGGCTGATTTGAGTATGCTAAAATGAATTTTTATTTCAAACATGTAACAGGCCACTGAAATGAATCAAGTGTAAAAACACCAAAATGGGACTCTTGATGTTTTGTGACATTATAATCAAAAAGTATTTTGATTTCTGTGAAAGGAACTGAACAATTATTATGATGTTATGTAGATGTTGTGAGAAGACAATGGAAGTTATGAGGAGTTCTCAGGAAGCCATGTTGACCATTGTGGAGGTAAACCGATTAATTTATATCATCTCATGCCTGACAGGTGTCATTTGTCAGGAAATGAATGTTTGATTTTGTGTGTGTGTGTGTGCAGGTGTTGCTGTACGATCCTCTGTTTGACTGGACCATGAACCCTCTGAAGGCCTTCTACCTGCAGCAGCACGACGAGCAGGCGGAGCTCAATGCAACGCTCAACCCCACGCCGGGTGGAGACGAGATCAACACCCACCGCAAGGCCAGGTAACACATTCATCTTCTTCTGTTCGTCAGCTGTTTTCTCCGAAATAATGTAACATCAGGGCTCCAGACTCTCCAGACATTTTGCAGCCTTGCCGGTGCGAGTAAATTTTGCTAGAGTCTCACTGGTGGCACCACCACATTGCTCCATTGATGAGAGCCGCCATTTCTATGAGAAACATATGAGAAACATCAAATGGCAAACAAAACATAGTTGTGCAGCACAGACAGTTCATCAGCTCGGACCAATATTAGACAGCGCAGTGTGAGCTCAGAACAGGTTTACTCGTGGGCCGATCTCTTAATACACAGTGCTGGGAGATCCAGGGAGAAAGTGTTTGAATTCGCTGCAGTACTAATAACATCGCTGCAAGATCTATTGAGAAACATTTAAAGGGGTGTTTGATTATGATTTCACTTTTTTAACTTTAGTTAGTGTGTAATGTTGCTGTTTGAGCATAAACAACATCTGCAAAGTTACGACGTTTAAAGTTCAATGCAAAGGAGATATTTTCTTTTACAGAAATCGCTTTTAAGGACTACAACAAACGGCTGGTAGGGACTACAACAAGCTTCTTCCTGGGTTGGTGACATCACTAACCCCAAAATTTACATAAACCCCGCCTCCGAGAACACACAACAAAGGGGGCGGGGCCATGTTGGGCTGCTTTAGAGAAGAGGAAGAGTTGTTGTAGTAGAGTGTTGTTGACATGCCGTCATTTTACGCCGGACTGATTCACAAACGAGGGTCAATTCAACACAAAAGATGAACATGACGGCACATGCTAGTGGATGAGTTGAATCAACTCCACTGCAACTACATACATTTATCCACTAACCATTCAGAAACGTCCAGTTTTATTCTAAAAGTTGTAACTTCTTCCTGAGTCTCTCCATCAGTGTCGACTCCGGTTTGAACAATGTAAGGCTGAACACCGTTACTGACAATCCTCATTTTGGCTGCGTGAGATTCTCCAGCTTTGTTGTTGTTGAGCAACCGAAGCGCAAGCTGTTAAAGCTCCGCCCTCTTCTGGAAAGGGGGCCGGGAGCAGCAGCTCATTTGCATTTAAAGGGACACACACAAAAATGGCGTGTTTTTGCTCACACCCAAATAGGGGCAAATTTGACAAGCTATAATAAAAGATCTGTGGGGTATTTTGAGCTGAAACTTCACAGACACATTCTGGGGACACCAAAGACTTATATTACAAAGGGGCATTATAGGTCCCCTTTAAATTCAGTGCAGAATTCTGTTAGTCAAATCAAACAGCTCTGACGTCGAAACCAGGAGAAACATTGTGCCATTAACAAACAAGCTGTAGAAGGATTTCCATTCCACAAATCACCAACATTCACCATGGATTTAATGCAGTAACGCTAACTGTAACCATTGTATTGTGGCAGAAATAGTTGAATGTTTTTACATTATTAATTTCAGGGTTTGTATAACCTTTTGAGAGGGAGATTCAAGACTTTCAAGTGCTTCACAATTTTTCCAGCACTTCAAAGCTCTAAATATTGTTATTTTTAATGTGATGAACAAAAAAAAATGTGTGTTACTGTTCTTAATAAAAGTTAATTTGATCTGCGTCTCAACTCAAGCTCGGTGCTTTACTGTCAAATGTGCATTTCCAAGAAATAAACATATATAGATAATTAGTTACTGAGCTTATTGATTAAATTACCTTTATGATTAAAAATACCCCCAGATCAGGTGCTGGTGCCACCATCTGTAGAAACTGCTCTCAAAAGTTAGTCTGGAGCCCTGAACATACATTAAATTGAAGGCACTGAAACTTGTGCTGAGCATAAACAAATATCCTGAAATAACCTGTGGATTTATACAAGGGTTAAACATTCTGATTTTGAGATGTAATATCACTGTTACTCTTGAACATGAAGCCCTGTTTTTGAATGTGGCAAAAGTATACACTGTGAAAAACTGCTGTGGATGAATTTCATCTGATACAAATAATCATAAACTACACCTCATGAGCTTTGAAGCAAAATTAATTTGCTTGTTATTGAGTATCATTTTTGATACATCAGGCTTATGGCTCATATAGTATGATAGAGGAGAATATAGAGCTCACACTCATTTGATTTAGAGGCCCAAACTGAGCAAAAATATTCAATTTGGTGCAGTTGCTGATATTTAAATGGCAAAAATTAAGATGAAATTCTCATCGCTTATAATGTAAATCAATGAGATCTTTATAACATTAAAACAGACTACTTTCCTAAAAGGCATAAATAATTAAATGCTTAGTTTTATGATCAGAGCTCTGTAGTTTTCATTGTGGAAACATATAATGCAATGCAATGATGATTATACAAAAAAGCGTTCCTCAAAAGCCTGATGTATCATATTTGATACTCAAAATTTAACATGACTTTTCTAAACAATGATGTATGGATGATCTAGTAATCTAAGTTGCTTCAGTGTCATCCTTACATTTACTACTCTGAACAATCAGTAAAGATTTGACAGCAAAAAGACTTGCTTTTAATGGTTAAAAAATATGAATTATTAATCAGACGACAGGCTTTATAGGGTTAAAGCAATGTCAACAATATTATTTTGTCATAATTGGGTCTCTTAAATGATGATTTGCCCAATGACGGGATTTGGCTGTAACTGTAGTTACAGTATTGTGCCTTTGTATGGCAGTATAGAGTTGTGATGAGGGAAAAAACGTGTACAGTCCACATCCACTCATCTGAATAAAGGTTTAAAATGAAAACAGCTTGTGTACACATATATTTCCCTTTCTCCAGTGCGACGCCATGTTTCTAACAGGTTTATTTATATAGTGCTTTTCTGCTTGGAAGCGCATTGATTGTGTGGATGTGTTTGTGCAGTGACAGTCAGAGCTTCAATAAAGTGGCGGAGCGGGTGTTACTCCGACTGCAGGAGAAGCTGAAGGGTGTCGAGGAGGGGACGGTGCTCAGCGTGGGGGGACAGGTAAACCTCCTCATTCAGCAGGCAATGGACCCCAAAAACCTCAGCCGCCTCTTCCCCGGATGGCAGGCCTGGGTCTGATACACATGATTGTGAGCATTATGATTTATATACCAAAGAAAATGACATATAAAACAACCTAAACAAGCACTTGAACAAATAGCAGGTACGGTGGAAATGTCTTATGACTGTATTCTCACGCGCTTCGTAACATGAGATGTTTATCAACTCTGAATGTCCATCTTTAATACATGTTGCACTATTAGCCTGTATATAGTTAAATAAAATGAATATATTTAGCGATGATCATTACAGCCTAATACTTGCAGTTAACGGTCTGTTTTTGTAATGTTTTGTTAAAAACATATTTCGAACGATAATGCTTCTGCAACAAATTGAAAACTTTTATTCATTATCTCCACAAGCTTTGAATTGTATGTATTAAATATGAATGTTTACTTGACAATAGATAACAAAGGAATTGAAAAGAAAGAGTAAAATTAAACAACATCCATTGATGATCAAAGTTTGGTTCATGTAGTAATGTGCACCTTATGTACAGTACAGATATTACTCATGAATGGTTGATCTTTTCATGGCATATTGGAAGCACAATAAATCACGGTTAAACTGTTTAGTTCTCATTCTGTCTTTCATTTCAGTTTAAAACACTTTTGACAGTAATTAGATGACTAATAGTAATATCAAATAACTACAGTAGAAATCTTGATCAAGTTTTCAGTCAACATGTTTTATAAGAACAGTTTTTTCACAGTATAAATGGGTCGTTATTACGGAAGAGGATTAGGACCAAGCAATAATAAAAAAATAAAACCATCTCGAGATTAAAGTTGTTAAATTTCGAGAAAAAACTCGTTAAATTTCGAGAAAAAAGTCGAGATAAAATGTTGAGAATAAACTCGTTAAATTACGAGAAAAAAGTCGAAATAAAATGTTGAGAATAAACTCGTTAAATTACGAGAAAAAAGTCGAGATAAAATGTTGAGAATAAAGTCATTAAATTACGAGAATAATGTCATTAAATTACGAGAATAAAGTCATTAAATTACGAGAATAAAGTCATTAAATTACGAGAACAAACTCGTTAAATTTCGAGAAAAAAGTCGAGATAAAATGTTTAGAATAAAGTCATTAAATTACGAGAAAAAACTCATTATTTCGAGAAGTCGAGATAAAATGTTGAGAATAAACTTGTTAAATTACGAAAACAAACTCGTTAAATTTCGACAAAAAAGTTGAGATAAAATGTTGAGAATAAACTCGTTAAATTACGAGAAAAAACTCATTATTTCGAGAAAAGTCGAGATAAAATGTTGAGAATAAACTTGTTAAATTACGAAAACAAACTCGTTAAATTTCGAGAAAAAAGTTGAGATAAAATGTTGAGAATAAAGTCATTAAATTACGAGAATAAAGTCATTAAATTACGAGAATAAACTCGTTAAATTTCGAGAAAAAAGTCGAGATAAAATGTTGAGAATAAACTCGTTAAATTACGAGAAAAACTCGTTAAATTTCGAGAAAAAAGTCGAGATAAAATGTTGAGAATAAACTCGTTAAATTACGAGAAAAAACTCGTTAAATTTCGAGAAAAGTCGAGATAAAATGTTGAGAATAAACTTGTTAAATTACGAAAACAAACTCGTTAAATTTCGAGAAAAAGTTGAGATAAAATGTTGAGAATAAAGTCATTAAATTACGAGAAAAATGTCATTAAATTACGAGAATAAAGTCATTAAATTACGAGAAAAATGTCATTAAATTACGAGAATAAAGTCATTAAATTACGAGAACAAACTCGTTAAATTTCGAGAAAAAAGTCGAGAAAAAATGTTGAGAATAAACTCATGATTCTCGTAATTTAACGACTTTTTTCTCGTTATTTAATGAGTTTATTCTCGTAATTTAATTACTTTATTCTCAAGATGGTTTTATTTTTTTTATTATTGCTTGGCCCTAATCCTCTTCCGTACGTTATACATTAAAACTATATATCTTTTTAATGTCTTTTTATCTATATCAAAACAATAATAACTTTATTCAACAATTTCTAATAGCTCTTAAATATCCTTCACAATGTTAAATGCATTCATGCCAAGAGAGAAGAATTCATGCTGTTGTTGTCCGCTTCGAAACCTAGAGTGTTTCCAGACTTTTGGAAGGCACTTTATGACTGGAGACAGAAGCAGATTTTCCCCCTGATAACAGCATACTGTCTCTAATGTACACCTCTGCCTACTACAGTATCCCATGAGACAGTTACCCACATACTGTACCATCTCTGCTTCATTAATCAATGTGTCGGTGCAGTTAATGAAGGTATAAAGAGCATACGAGTCAGTGGAAGGACTGGAGTTGAGCTGCAGAATGATTACAGCTGCTTTAGCTTCATTAGTGGCTTCATGAGGCAAACCGACTTAAAACAGGAGCGGAGAGGCTGTTACATAACTCACTAAAAGACTTGAGTGTGTGTGTGTGGTGAATCATTCCCTCTTGATATATCCCAACTCATTTCAGTCAAGATTATAGCATATATGACCAGACGTGCATAGCCTATTTACACTACTCTTGTAAATCAAGCACATCGATTCAGTATAGTTCAAGCTGTATGATAACATTATGTGTGCAACATCGCAGGGCCGTTTCTAAACATTTTTTTGGCGAATTTCCCCAGCAATTTTTTTCATTGGTTGGTCAGCGGCAACTCCTCAAAAACCAACCAGAAACCAAAAGCTAAAACTAAAAACCACTCCTAATGCACTCCTCCTGTAAACCAATGACAAAAGTCTCATTACACTGTATTCAGCACAAACTAGGCTACAATAATATGTGAGCAACAAGTACAGGTCCTTCTCAAAAAATTAGCATATTGTGATAAAGTTCATTATTTTCCATAATGTAATGATAAAAATTTAACTTTCATATATTTTAGATTCATTGCACACCAACTGAAATATTTCAGGTCTTTTATTGTTTTAATACTGATGATTTTGGCATACAGCTCATGAAAACCCAAAATTCCTGTCTCAAAAAATTAGCATATTTCATCCAACCAATAAAAGAAAAGTGTTTTTAATACAAAAAAAGTCAACCTTCAAATAATTATGTTCAGTTATGCACTCAATACTTGGTCGGGAATCCTTTTGCAGAAATGACTGCCTCCATGCCACGCCGCATTGAAGCAATCAGCCTGTGGCACTGCTGAGGTGTTATGGAGGCCCAGGATGCTTCGATAGCGGCCTTAAGCTCATCCAGAGTGTTGGGTCTTGCGTCTCTTTNGACTGGAGACAGAAGCAGATTTTCCCCCTGATAACAGCATACTGTCTCTAATGTACACCTCTGCCTACTACAGTATCCCATGAGACAGTTACCCACATACTGTACCATCTCTGCTTCATTAATCAATGTGTCGGTGCAGTTAATGAAGGTATAAAGAGCATACGAGTCAGTGGAAGGACTGGAGTTGAGCTGCAGAATGATTACAGCTGCTTTAGCTTCATTAGTGGCTTCATGAGGCAAACCGACTTAAAACAGGAGCGGAGAGGCTGTTACATAACTCACTAAAAGACTTGAGTGTGTGTGTGTGGTGAATCATTCCCTCTTGATATATCCCAACTCATTTCAGTCAAGATTATAGCATATATGACCAGACGTGCATAGCCTATTTACACTACTCTTGTAAATCAAGCACATCGATTCAGTATAGTTCAAGCTGTATGATAACATTATGTGTGCAACATCGCAGGGCCGTTTCTAAACATTTTTTTGGCGAATTTCCCCAGCAATTTTTTTCATTGGTTGGTCAGCGGCAACTCCTCAAAAACCAACCAGAAACCAAAAGCTAAAACTAAAAACCACTCCTAATGCACTCCTCCTGTAAACCAATGACAAAAGTCTCATTACACTGTATTCAGGACAAACTAGGCTACAATAATATGTGAGCAACAAGTATGTATGTGTTTGTATTTTTGAGACAATTTCATATATGCATGGTTTTTGAAAAAAGAAAAAAAGTCACTGAAATAAGGCCTCAAAACACATACTAAACATTTTTTCACAAGACTTTTGGGCACTTTATATTTTAGTTTAGAGTTTTTGCTTCAAAGTGATGTTAAAATCATCCTGCTTACTCTGACACATAAAACATTGTATTGATTTTAAATTTCTAAGACACTTTTTGTTTAGACAGGCCATATGCGAGAAGGCATGAATCTTCATGAATAATGCTGTGATTCACACCTGAGGAGATTAAGCAACCAATTCCTCAAAAACCAACCAGAAACCTTTAGAAACCAAAAGCTAAAACTAAAAACCACTCCTAATGCACTCCTTCCGTAAATCTAGTTAATTCTACTGATTTTCCCAAGTTGATATCAGTAATTATTTAGCCAATGCTTTATCCAAAGCAATGTATGATATGCAATACTACAGGGACAGTCCACCTCAATGACCTCTAGAGGCACTAAACTGTACTGCAAAAATAATTATTGTTTTCAAGCAGGTTTCACTTCAGACACTCCATATAAATCATGGTTGTAGGGAATGAAGTAGGATATTGGAAAGTACTAAATAAAAAAAAAAAACATACTAAAATAACGTACAAACTTTGGGGTACCAGTCCAGTTCGGCAACTACTAAGTTACCATCACCTGCCAAATTTTTACATATTATTTAACTCCCAACCAGCATTTTCTAAAGAAAAGTTGCTAGCCAGTGGCTGCGTTTTTGATCATATTCACAAAACTTTCATGGCCCCCTAGAATATTTTGTAATATGAATGTGAACATACAAAAAATTAAAAGACAAAACAGAACCTCTACTTAAAAAAAAAAATTTCTAGATTAATTCGTTCTTTTTTATCACTTGAATGTGGGAAGGTTCATAAATCCGTAAGATCTTACCTTCATGCGGTGGAAGTACAAACCGGAAGACGCAACGCTGAAAATATGTGGATCTACATGAGCTCTATAGAGTGCAACAGTCTCCGCCCCCTTTCTCAGAGGCACTGGTATTTTCTACATTAACTTTTCCCATAGGGATTTTAAAATGGTCTTCATTAAAGAGTTATAAGCCATTAACCAAGCCAATCAGCTACGAGGTGAATCACAACACTACAAACTTTGATTTGAAGCAAAAAAGTTTTTGAAAATGAGACAAAGATACAGGATTGTGTGAGGGAAATAACTACAGTCCCATGAAGCATTGCAAACAGAATGGAGAAACACAAAACTACTCATTTAAAAATGTTGATAAAAACATATGCAAGATTTTAAGTATTTTGAGAACGTAGAGAGATCGATTTGATTACGTCATCTGCAATGCTTCATGGGAGTGGGCGGAGCTAAAGACATGTTTTGGAGTGTGCTGCTTTTTCGACTCGTGTAATTTTCTGTACAGCATCATGGGTAATGTAGTTTTTCACCACAAATTCCAATGTTTAACATGATTAATTTAAAAATTGGCTGAAATAATGAGGGCTGAGGCTTTAACAAAAGCAAATATCATCAATTAAGAACCTCGTAGCTCACAGTAGGTCTGCCTTTAAAGATTTATAAGTTATCGTTCAAAATCTGTTTCGTTAGGGAGAAAATGAATGGACATTTTACTTCTGGAACCTGACTGGTGCACTCTATACCTCTTCCTGGGTCGACATTTCATTTGGTAACATTAGGCAGTTTTGATTTATTTGCTGTTGAATGTTTGATGATTACGTTAGCTTACTTGTGCATGTGCAACTTCTGTCTGCTTCTTCTGATTTATGCTAATCATCATCTTCACTTGTTTTTGGATCCGGAGATGCTGTAGATTTTCAGAAGATCTGTAACAACGCCCCCTACCGTATAACCGTAAAAACACGGATTTCAGGAACTCATCAATGGCAGGGAAGCATCGTCTCAAAAATGACAGAAAATCTTGTCAATGGAGTTAAATAATAAATAAAAAGAAAAAAAAATTATCAGGTGGTATTTTAAACACATTTTTATTTGTGGGTTTCTTGTGGCAGTGTGCAGCATTTCCTGGACTGAATATATGAGCACATGCAGAGAGAATTGAGCTGAACTCGACACTAATGTGAGACTGAGGAAAGAATCAAGGCATAGTGGAAGCTTGTGGACATTTGCATGTATTTGTTACCTTTTCAAATTTTACAGACTAAATCAATCCAATTCAGATCTGTCTGGACATTTCTGGAGTAGTGAGTAGAAATGACTATAAATATCTACATTTGTGTAATAAATAATAATTAATTAGCATTATACATGTATAATAAAGTTATTCTAATACATTTATAAGTACATTTAAATCATTAAGGGCCAGATTTACTATACAGGGCAAATTAGCGTGAGACCGCAGTTCCATAAAAGAGCAGAAGACAGCGTGTGAATCTACTGATGGCGCAAATTAAAGAACATTTCCATAATGACCACCGCAATCTACCAAGAGCAGCGCAGATTAACGTAGGGTTACAAAGACGCAGAGCTGATGATAATCAGGTGCGGGTAATCTACTAACAATACAGGAGCAGCAAATTAAAAATAGCGTGGCTTGCCAAGTGACAGGTTCGGATATCATCGCTTAGTAAATCACGTTGCATGATTTATTTAAATACTCTCCTCCCATAAATTTTGCATGTGAAAGGGAAACTCCTACAAATGCATATGCATTAAGGTGAGCCACAAAAATAACTGTCCGTGGCTTTTCAGCGCAAATTTTTTACTGCGTGTCTTTAGTAAATCCTGATGGTAGTTTATCTCCAAGAGAGGGTTTGCGTTGGCGTCAGCTGTTAGTAAATCTGGCCCTAAATCACATATCATATATGTGATTTACGCGCCCTCCAGAAACTTGCGTTCTGCAAGTGAACGGCGCCTTGTGGTGCCATCACAAAGGGGCACAAAATCGCTCTCACGGACCTTCTCCGGGTCTGTTCCTGGCTGGTGGAATGACCTGCCACGTTCTATCCGAGCAGCTGAGTCTCTAGCCATATTCAAAAAAATGCTAAAGACATATCTTTTTCGTCAGCACCTGACTCAGTAATAGTAGCACTTTGATTTCTATTTTTCTTCCATCTATGTGTGTATATAAAAAAAAAAAAAAAAAAAAAAAAAAAAAAAAAATTCCTTCCTACGAGCACTTTACTGACCTAACTGTGACTTCACACAGCACTTACATACTGTTGTTCTCATGTTGACTTGACTTGATTCTACTACTCTCATTTGTAAGTCGCTTTGGATAAAAGCGTCTGCTAAATGACTAAATGTAAATGTAAATATCACATAGATATACATCAGTTAAACGTTTGAAAAGCTCAACTGAATATGTTTCTCATGAACTTGTAATGTAAAGGCCCAGGTTTTTCCAGACCACCTTTACAGATATTCGTATGATTTTCTTTTTTTTAAGATCATTTTATGATGTTTAGCAAATGTTCACGCTGCTCTTTTCCATACAATGCTAGTGAATGGGGATGGACCAAAAAAATAAAAAGTAAAGAAGCTGACCCAACAGTGGAATCCAATAGAACGGTACAGTGTTTGCTGAATGATTTTTATGTGCTTCTGTTAAAACAACAAAATGCTTCTTGTGCACAAAAATTACCTGTACACAGCAAGAAAAGCTTTACGTGTGCTGGTAACTGTACATTTTTAAGGCTATTTTCTAGTTACTGTTTCTAAGATACTGATGTGAACTGTTGTTAAGTAAACTTAATTCATAACGTTTCCCCCGTTGCAAGCAGGTGCTGCACTGCTCTCGTAGTTGACTTTCGCCTTCTTCGAAGTGACAACATCATGTTATTAATAAACATTTAGAAAACAATTTTAGAAATTTGTGAAATCGGTTCGAATCGCCGGAAGATAGAATCACGATTCATATGTGAATCGATTTTATCCCCCATCCCTAATAAATAGTCACTAAGTAATATATATTTAATGGTTTATCACTTTCGGCCAATAGGTGGTGATGTGGTTTAGTCGAAGTTAGGTGACAATGATGCACACAAAGTTTGGTGTCAGTATGCCAAGCATTGCAGAGATACAGACTCAGAGTCATTTTGGCATCAAGGCATTCAATTTGTTGATGCGATATACAAAAACGGTTTTGTCTATCAACATGAAATTCAAAACTTTATGCCGGCATGATCTGAAGATGATACGATTCAATTTTGGTGAAAATCAGACCAACGGTCTCGGAGGAGTTCGAAAAAGTAGTTTTTGGAAGAAAATCAAAATGGCGGTCTGGAAGTTCAGCTGACTATGGCAAAATTGGTATCTATGTTCTTGTCATAACCCAAGGAATCTATTAAGATAATTACAATAGCCAAAACATGTCAAAAGCTATTAGCATTTTTGTAAATTTCATTGTAACTTTTGACCACAAGGTGGCCAAAACTTTTATAAATACCTTCAGGGCATGGTGCCGTTTACACTTATCGAGTTTTGTAATGACATGCCAATGCGTTCGTAAAATATAGCATTTTATAACCAATTGACCCTTCGCAAAGCCCCGCCCCCCTTAGTTATTGTTGCTTTGTCCGACAAGCCATGGCGCTGTCACGCCACACGCAGTGAAAAATACATCGCGGAGCAAAGAGGACACTGACAACACCTCGACAGACAAGACAGAGCAGGTTACTTATGATATTAAACAAAGTCCCAGCTTTCAAACTGTGTAGTTTTTTAAAGAAATTCAAACAATAAAAAGCATTTTGTGGCTGTTTAATGTGTCGTGACAGATCGCTGTAGCGCCTCAGCTCAAGCGGCTCGTGAACCGATCATCTCTTCCTACTAGTTCATTTATTGCATCAAATAAACATGAATGAACATCAGAAGGAATGTTGTTTCAAACGCAGAAAGATGTCAATACACACCATTTTTCAAGTTTAACTCCACCGAGGTTAATCTTCTAACTCCTGACTGCTTTGGACAAAATGGCGGATTCGGCGTTCTGATTGGTTAGATCACTTGTCAATCAAACTCCCGGCGAAGGGTGAATTTCAATATGTCCAACGCCCGAAATGGCCGGTATGGGATAATTGGCTTAGCATGCTGCACCGAATCTAAAGAGACCAGTTATGATGATTTTTGGCCAGACCATTCAGAAGTTATAAGCTAAAAGAGCCATTTTTCATATCTCCTGACCACTAGGTGACAGTGTGCTGAAACTGTGCAAGTAGCCTCAGGTCATAACACACACCCACGTTTGGTCAGAGATATGCAGAGATATAGCCTCACATCCATTTTGGCATGCTCTTCGTCGAATGTGTTTGACAAATCAACTTGATTTCTAACTTTTTTCAGCATGGTCTGAAGATGATCTGGTTCAATTTTCGTGAAAATTGGAGCGACGGCCTAGGAGGAGTTCGAAAAAGTCAAAATGGTGGAAAAAATTTCATGACAGAAAATTATGTCATAGGGTGCAGTCGTATCGGCTAGAGCCAAAAAGTCAGAGAGAAAAAGATTTTGTTTCTAGTCTATATGGTTAAAAAGTTATTGGCATCAATGTAAGTGAAAGTTTGGACAGTTGGTGGCGCTTGAGTGATTGAGTTAGAGACTCAAAAATCGCGGTGGTTGATGTTCAGACTGTCCTCTATCTGTGCGCCAAATTTCATAACTTTCCCACAAGTGCTTCTGTGGGCTGCCATAGACTTCAAGAGAGGAAGAAGAAGAATAGGAACACTAATGATTACACCTTCGGTGCTTGGCCCCTAACTAAAATGAATGAAAAAACTACTAAAGATAAAAATTAGGGGGAAAAAAGTTAACCTTGACTTAGATTCTGACTAAATACTGATCATTATTTCAGGTATTTGATTCTCACACCAGCTTCACCTTCATGATATCACTGTCACAAACCTGCCATAACTTACAAACAACACGTACATACAACTTGCAATGGCAGATAATAATTGGCTTAATTATTTTAAGTGTGAAAATTCCTATAATCTACTAGAAATAATAAATTCACAAGATTCCAGTCTAACAATTTATTTATCAGGCAGGACTGCACATGTAAATGAAAGAATCAGAAAACAAAAGATCAATCCAAAATCAATTACACAAAGTAAAAACGTAAGTCAAAGAAGCATACCAAACAAAAACACAGCACACGATAAGGAGTTTTGTCCTCTTTTGCCAGTCTTTCTGAAATACTCTGATCAGAAATGAAAGAAATCTTCAATCTACGGGAATTAATAAATTTTAACAACACAATCCCATGACCCTCAGGGGTCACAGCTTATCTAGGGAAAAAGATCATTTTTAATCAAGGGCAGTTTTTACACAAGAAATCAGAGCAACCCTCAAATCAGAGAAGAGTTTCCCAGTTTCAAATCTTTTTTATAATCTGCTCTGCTGCCATGAGAAAGACGTCGTTCTACCAATCGCACAGACACTGATACCAAACATGAAGGAGAAATTTACTCCGTATACTATAAATGTGACATACAGACATTCTGAGTGAACTTTTAATGGCGGCACGCTGAACTCTGTGCAAGGAACTCTCCTGCGCTCTCTGCTCAGGGAATGTGAAACCAGGTTTATTATTTAATTGTGTGTTGTTCGTTTTCCGTGAAAGCTCCTGAATACAGGCCACGGCGGAAAACTACCTCACAAAAAGGATTATAAACAGTCCATACAGCTTGTGTGCTGCATAACAAGTCTTCTGAATCCATTACAATAGCATGTTTTTTCATTTTTGACCTCAACAGCATCCCTCCCCACTTACTTTCATTATACGTAAAAGAGCAGCATAACTTTCTGCCAAACATCTTCACTATACAGGTTTGATTCAACATAAAGGTGAGTATATGACAAATGCAATTTTTGGGTGAATTGTTCCTTTCAAAGTACTGCATCTAAAAGGACAAGAAAGCCTCGTGATGTGAACAGTACTTCATTTAGGCCCCTGAGAGACCATTGCTGATTTACAGTAGCTTAATTGACAATTATATTGAAGACTAAGAATAAAAAAGAGCAGCATACTTTAAAGTGAAGTATAGGGTAATGCTGATGCTCCACTGTTTCTCCAATCTTTCTTGATACTCATTTTGCCACTTTTATTTGATAATACTACTATAAAAGTCACATTAATAATCATGATTCCGTCATCCTTCAGTAGTTTTGTCCTGCTTGAAAAGTTCAATCTACCGTAAAGTGTCAAGAAATGTTCGAATCCCGGCATCTTCCGCCCAGACAAACAGGAATCTGTGATCTTGGGCAAATGTCAGTGCAGTGTGTTCACCCCCGTTACCTGCCCTGAGTTCCCTTCAGCCCCGTTTTGCTGAGTTGGTGTCTCCTCGTCTTCCATCAACGCCTGACGTCACTTGATGCGATGCCGCACCAGCGAGGACTCGTCCGTGATCTCGCCGTCTCTGTGGCATCGGCAGGGCAGGATGAGCAGGATGAGGAGTATGATCAGAACCACTGCGCATATGCCCATCAGACCGTATGCGATCACCCACATCATAGGCTCCCTGAGAGACACGCCGCTTGTGCAGTCTGACGCTACGCCCTCAGCTGGGAACGGCCCTGCGATCTCTGCAAATGGTACACCGCCGTTTTCTGTTTGAAGGACAGGAGAGGAATATTCAAAACGAACCCTAACAAAGATAGCTGCCCTCTAGACGACTCATAATGAAAATCACCACTAGCCAGGCGGTGTTCAGGGGCCATTTGAACAGTTAATCCCAAAGGATACTTTGGTTTTTATATGTACGCTAGGATAGTGCTTCCCAACCCTGGTCCCTGGTACTTTAGGCGAACCACTGTGCTAGGGTATGTGTACCGTGCACGTGAAGCAAATTTCACCATAGCATAGTACACACCTAATGTGCAGCCCGCAGATGTGCGCTTTGAGTTTTTCTAGAGGGACATTTCTCAAACACTATCAAATGGAGGATACTTTGAAAGGCTGTGCACTGCGAGTTTGTACTGATGTACACATAAAAATAAAAAATAACTATACTTTGGGCTTTACAATTATAGGATTAGTTCACTTCAGAATTAAAATTTCCTGATAATTTACTTACCTCCAAGTCATCCAAGATGTCTTTCTTCTTTCAGTTGAAAAGAAATGAAGGTTTTTGAGGAAAACATTCCAGGATTTTTCTCCATATAGTGGACTTCACTGGGGTTCAACGGGTTGAAGGTCCAAATGTCAGTTTCAGTGCAGCTTCAAAGAGCTCTACATGATCCCAGACGAGGAATAAGAGTCTTATCTAGAGAAACCATCGCTCATTTTCTAAAAAAAATAAAAATTATATACTTTTTAACCACAAATGCTCGTCTTGCACTGCTCTGTGATGCTCCACGCATTACGTAATCATGTTGGAAAGGTCACGCGTGACGTAGGTGGAAGTACCGTGGTAGTGTGAAAAACTCCATCTCATTTTCTCCTCCAACTTCAAAATCGTCCGACATTGTTGTTTTACCTTTTTTTTGTAAATGTCGTTTGACTTAGTCTTTGAACGTTCACTTTGTAAACACTGGATCGGTACTTCCNCCAAATGTCAGTTTCAGTGCAGCTTCAAAGAGCTCTACATGATCCCAGACGAGGAATAAGAGTCTTATCAAGAGAAACCATCGCTCATTTTCTAAAAAAAATAAAAATTATATACTTTTTAACCACAAATGCTCGTCTTGCACTGCTCTGTGATGCTCCACGCATTACGTAATCATGTTGGAAAGGTCACGCGTGACGTAGGTAGAAGTACCGCGGTAGTGTGAAAAACTCCATCTCATTTTCTCCTCCAACTTCAAAATCGTCCGACATCGTTGTTTTACCTCTTTTTTGTAAATGTCGTTTGACTTAGTCTTTGAACGTTCACTTTGTAAACACTGGATCGGTACTTCCGCCTGTGTCACGCGTGACTTTCCAACATGATTAGGTAATGCGTGGAGCATCACAGAGCAGTGCAAGATGAGCATTTGTGGTTAGAAAGTATATACATTTGTATTTTTTTATTTATTTATTTTTTTTAAATGTCCGATGGTTTCTCTAGATAAGACTCTTATTCCTCGTCTGGGATCATGTAGAGCTCTTTGAAGCTGCACTGAAACTGACATTTGAACCTTCAACCTGTTGAACCCCAGTGAAGTCCACTATATGGAAAAAAATCCTGGAATGTTTTCCTCAAAAACCTTTATTTCTTTTCGACTGAAGGAAGAAAGACATGAACATCTTGGATGACATGAGGGTGAGTAAATTATCAGGAAATTTTAATTCTGAAGTCAACTAATCCTTTAAGTTACTTGATTTATTTTTGTAGGCCAACATACAAAAACAAGTTCGCATCACCCTGGTTCCCTCGGCAAAAACATTATTCACAAAAAAATTATTCACAAATGTTTCATGTGTTATTCCAATTTTGCAACTTTGGATGGAAACAACTAGTGAGGAGATGTTCGTTGTGATGACATTTAACAATTTCCCTGCCAGCATTTTTTATTTTTTTTTATTTATTTTTTTTTAAAGTTGTTAGCTACTGACAACTGCGCAATAGTGCCTCCTACCATATAACAGATAACATCAATGACAGAAAATTCCATCAATGTTGGGGAAAGAGTTAAAAGAGTTAAAAGTGGCTAAATCCCATTTAGCCACTTTTTAGCAACCACCTTTTTTAAGTCGGGGCAGTCGTGGCCTAATGGATAGAGAGTCGGACTTGTAACCCAAAGGTCATGGGTTCGAGTCTCAGGTCCGGCAGGGATTGTCTGTGAGGGGAGTGAATATCCAGCGCTCTCCCCACCCTCAATACCACGACTGAGGTGAGACCCTTGAGCAAGGCACCGTACCGAACTGCTCCCCGGGCACCGCAGCAAGGGCTGCCCACTGCTCCGGGTGTGTGTTCACGGTGTGTGTGTTCACTGCTGTGTTTGTGCACTTGGATGGGTTAAATGCAGAGCACAAATTCCAAGTATGGGTCACCATACTTGGCCACATGTCACTTCACTTAAGAGGAGAAAGCTTTAAAATTGACGGGGCATTACTGATGTAGATTATGTCATTGAATAACATGTGAAAATATTTTGAGCTTGTGTTCACCTTATTTCAGGCATTTAACAAAACAAAAAAAACATTAAAAAAACCGACTTCAGGACAATGAAACGAGAAGTGCTAAAATGCAAACTTGTTTCCGGGTTTTGGCCTACAAAAAAATGTCATCCCAGCACTCTATATAAGCAAAAATACAAGGACTAAAATTAGCAACATTAAAGGCCAATCCAAACACAAACCGAAAACTGATTTACCTGCTGGATTGTCTAAGGATAAACTATGAACACTTCAATGGCCCACTGGGCGTTAGATCACTCTAGATTAGACCCCGGCCCTACTCTCTCCTTACTCTCTTTAACACTTTAAGTTAAATTGTCTTATAGAAGACAGTTCATCCTAAACACAGTTGTGACACACCTGAGCACACGTCTCTGAGGCNAATCCAAACACAAACCGAAAACTGATTTACCTGCTGGATTGTCTAAGGATAAACTATTAACACTTCAATGGCCCACTGGGCGTTAGATCACTCTAGATTAGACCCCGGCCCTACTCTCTCCTCACTCTCTTTAACACTTTAAGTTAAATTGTCTTATAGAAGACAGTTCATCCTAAACACAGTTGTGACACACCTGAGCACACGTCTCTGAGGCTCCCAGACCCCTGTGTACTAGTGACCCACCTACCTGCACATGTGCTAAGAGCGAAGCCCACCCTCTTTTGTGCGCGGTCAAAGATGACGTAGAAGCCCTCCATCACAGTGGCTCCAATGACTAATCCGTTGGCTGAAGGGGAGATTCCGAAACGGAAACAGTCCAATGTGCCGTCGATATCTGTGACTGGCTGGACGTACAGCTGCAGAGACAAAAACTGATGTCAACCGAAGATCTGCGAGGTATGGACGATATTATTTTCTCAAAATGAAAAGAAACCATGCAACGTCACATCAAAAACCACAAAGTAAGGGAAGATTAGGACGATTCTAAGGGTCCTGGTCAGACAGGAGAGTCCCATTCCTCCGCTGACCACACTGATTCGACCGACGCTGGATTTTAAGACTGTCCAGCAGTGAAGACAAATGTTTTGTTAAAGGTGCCCTAGAATTAAATATTGAATTTATATTGGCATAGTTGAATAACAAGAGTTCAGTACATGGAAAAGACACAGTGAGTCTCAAACTCCATTGTTTCCTCCTTCTTATATAAATCTCATTTGTTTAAAAGACCTCCGAAGAACAGGCGAATCTCAACATAACACTGACTGTTACGTAACAGTCGGGATCATTAATATGTACGCCCCCAATATTTGCATATGCCAGCCCATGTTCAAGGCATTAGACAAGCCAGTATTAACATCTGGATCTGTGCACAGCTGAATCATCAGACTAGGTAAGCAAGCAAGAACAATAGCGAAAAATGGCAGATGGAGCAATAATAACTGACATGATCCATGATATCATGATATTTTTAGTGATATTTGTAAATTGTCTTTCTAAATGTTTCGTTAGCATGTTGCTAATGTACTGTTAAATGTGGTTAAAGTTACCATCGTTTCTTACTGTATTCACGGAGACAAGACTGTCGTTATTTTCATTTTTAAACACTTATAATGCATAAACACAACTTCATTCTTTATAAATCTCTCCAACAGTGTGTAATGTTAGCTTTAGCCACGGAGCATAGCCTCAAACTCATTCAGAAATAAATGTAAACATCCAAATAAATACTATACTTACATGATCCGATGTATGCAAGCAGCATGCATGACGAACATCTTGTAAAGATCCATTTTGAGGGTTATATTAGCTGTGTAAACTGTGTTTATGCTGTTTAAGGCAAGCGCGAGCTCCGGGGGCGTGGAGCACGAGAATTAAAGGGGCCGCAACCTATATATCTGTGCATAGTTAATGATGCCCCAAAATAGGCAGTTAAAAAAATGAATTAAAAAAAAAATCTATGGGGTATTTTGAGCTGAAACTTCACAGACACATTCAGGGGACACCTTAGATTTATATTACATCTTTTAAAAAGAAGTTCTAGGGCACCTTTAACAGATTATGTCCCCAAAAATCCAGATTATTGACAGCTCCAAACCAATGTTATTTTAGTATTATTTATATACTATTACAGTTATTAAAAGGCACAATATGTAAGATTTTTGGATTAAAATATCCAAAAACCACTACAAAACTTCATTACTAGTACTGTATTGATTACAATATTATATCATTGGAAATATTTTTCTCTACAAAAGGTGGGCCCGGCAGAAGAAGTTTGGGAACCACTGCTCTAAGGGATAGTCCTGACCTGCGGGAGGATGGTGATGCGGAAGGACTGGCTGGTGTTCGTTGCTCTGAGGTAGATTGAGAGTTTCGGAAAAAGCCTCAATGGTGATTCTCCTCTCATCCAACATGCAAGCTTAGTGCCGTCAAAGAATCCAGCAGAGAAATCCTCAATCTAGGAGAGCAGGAGAAACAGGATTGCAAACAGTTGTAACTGAGGAGTCGTTTTAGAATAGACTGAAGACTGAATATATGCAAAACGTTTGTTTCTGAGGTAAATAATTTGCCAAAACAGTAGGTCATACCAATGATGTCTGCATAATAGCCTCCACCACAGCACTAAACACATTTCCAGGAAGTCGCAGTAGAGTCGTCCCACTATCCACAATGGCTTTATCCGAGTTGTACTGAACAAACGACCAAAGGGAGAGAAAGATCAGTCATCCTTCTCTGCTCATATTTTGGAGATTAGACTGTGTCATGTACCTCTTTGCAATCTAGGTTTAAATTTTGGTCTCCGACTTCAAGCTTCAAGACTTCCACTTGATAGTACCACTCTTCCAGGACTGGTGTGTACCAAACTGAACCCTGGTACAAGGTTGGCTCAACTCCTCCCATGATCTGAAACGCAACACAAAGACATTAAAGCATGTCATCTGAGGAATATAATTTTTTCATTTGTTTATGGCAAAAATCAAGATATTAACAATGGATACACTTGATATAAATTAAAGTGAGTGTGACGTGACGCCAACTATGGTGTCCCGTACTTGGAATTTGTGCTTTGCATTTCACCCATCCAAGTGCACACACACATTGAACACCCAAAGCAGTGGGCAGCCATTTGATGTGGTGCCTGGGGAATGATTGGGGGATAGGTGCCTTACTCAAGGGCACCTCAGTTGTGGCTAACGAGAGGCTGTTCATTCCCCCGCCTACACTTCCTGCCGGTACTGAGGCCCAAACCCACGACTTTCGGGTTACAAGTCCGTCTTTCTAACCATTAGGCCACAAGACAGATGTTTTGTATTGCAAGTTTTCTGAATTCTACAGATGGAACTTGAAGTGTAATAAAATAAACACTTAAATGTGTATTTTGGATGTTTTCTTTCCACTGGTCTGAAAGATGACATGTTATGGAAGCAAAATAGCCCAAAATTGAGCAGTGCCTGAAAAATCAATTGTTTTGTCTGTAGTATCTTAACTTGAATCTCTTTCACACTCATTTTTTTACAAGATGGACAAAATTTGTCACCAAAAATGTCATTTGGTTTAACCAAAATTTCGGTTTTACCGAATGACAATATTTTCAAACAATGCTAACAGGCTGATATCTAGCTAGCTAGCAAAAGGACAATCAAACATTTTATATTTAGTACAAGTTTTTTTGAAATATTACAACATTTTCCATGTTTTATAGCGGTTGTACCGAATGACATGCATATGAGCAAGTGAAAACATTAACTTTTCAAATAGCTAAAAGAGAGTTACTTTGCTTCACGACCATGTGGTCCTTTGCAGGTGTCTGAATGATGTCACATCCTGTCACATGATATTGACCGCATGACTTGATCCAAAATGGTCCCTTAATATTAGTTACCCCGAATGACATCAATGAAATTCATTTTTCTGGACATTCTTTCTCATAACAAAGCAACAACTTCTACACATAATTGTAATACTGTATTGCACTATGTTGATATATGATGTTACAAAATCATCATAAAATCAGAATAAAAAAACATTACATTTTAAGATATTTTAATCCCAAAAAGAAATGGCTGTATTGGCCTTTGGACGGTTAAACCGAATGACCTTTTGACACTTCAAAATACCTTTATATGTAGCTAAATAATTAAAACATTTTGGATTCAATAAGAGATATCTAGTTGTACTACCTTACATACTCTGGATGTCATATCTTTGTTTTTTATTATTATTAAGGCCTTTGGACAAAACAAAATGACCCGATGGATAATAAAATAATTATAAATGAAAATCAATACAAAATATTCGTATTTGTTTATAAATAAATAAAACATTTACGCTGAGAACTATTTTGATGCAGAACTGGTATCATCTGAATCAGCAGGTTCACTTTTTAGGTCACAATAATATAATAGTGGATCTACAGTATCTATTTTCCCTTAGCTTATATTACAGAATATACTATCAGATAAAGCAAAAAATTCTCAAAATACATCCAACTGAAGACAATTAAAAAAAAATAGACTAGATCTGGCGCTATGATTTCTGCAAATAGCATCTAATTAAGAGGCTAGTCAAATATTTCCAAAAGGCTTTGGACGCTGTTCAGCGGTGGACACAGGACACACCCCTCCCCACCGCGCTTCCCATCTGCTCCTGTCTGCGGGACACGTGGCCGTCTCTTCTTCCAGCGCTCCCGTATTGCTAACAGAATGTGCCGGCAGCAGGGGGCTCTCTTTAGCTTAATTAGCTTCTCACTAACGAGACATGCCATCCTATACGTGGCAAAGGAGGTGTGAGACACAGGGACGCACTGAGCTATTATGTTTCTTGAGTAGCGCTGAGAAACCCAATCTCATCTGTTCTTGAGAGGTGTTAAGGGGTCTGATTTATGAGAGCAGGAATCCTGAATGTGTCCTACAGCACAAACTTTATGGTTAAAATCCATTTTACCTCTTAAAATAATGTTTTATCAAGGGTCTTGTTATGAGGGTCTCTGATTTTGTAGACAATGGGCTCAAAGTCTGGTCCACTCTGCTTCAAATTTGTTCAAATTGTCTATAGAGACTGCTGCTACTTGTTTGAATACAATATATGTAACAATCTATTTTTATACATCTATACGTCTCTTCTTGTAGTTCTCATTCAGAATAAACTGTACTGTTTTTCTGTCATTTGCCAATTAAAAAAAAATATTGATGCTCACCTCAAAATGATGCTCACCGACATTTTAAACAAATAATGAGTTCTTTTTTTCTTTCCCTAAATTAGAAACATTACCACAATAAATGCTAATAAAGAGAAAATTAAGTTATATAGTGTTGGTAAAACTAAAACAGCTCTTGCTACAAATGTTTTTTGTTATATTACCAAAGACATGGTAACTTTTTTTATTGATTTATTTAAATTGAGTTTTGAAATAGAATGTTCTGTGACTGAATTAATAAATATTAATACAGATACTTAATATTGAAACTTATTTTCTAAACTTGAGAGCTGATTATAAACAAAAACTTTATAACTTACTTTAAACATATTCCATGAAAAATATAGCCTATATACTTATGTTTTTGAAGTCTAAGAGATCCAATATATGAAGACTGAATAGTTTTCATATTAACATGAACAAATTGAGGTACACACGGTAGCAATTCACTCCAAGAAGTTGGATTAGTTTTGTACTAATTTGGATTGTATATTTTTGCAGTCCGTTGTAAGACTGCTTCAGGTTCGGTACACACCAGGCTTCCACCCGCTGGGTCAGCTGTAGTGCTGGCAGAGACCCCTGCTCCACACATCTGGAGAGAAAACACATCTGGAATGCCAGTCTGCTGCACAACAGAGTTGAAGAAGGGCTCCACGGATGGGTCGGGCTGAGAGGAGAAAAAGACAAATGCATCCTATTTAAGGAAGCTCTTAATATTTTCAGATCATATAATACTAATAGTCTAAATACAAATTTGTGTTTAGTATTTAGAATTAACTGACAAAAATAGATGACAAGGACAAATATAAGGGAAAATATGCTCTGAAAAAGGTAAAAAAAAATGTCCTTGAAAAGTGAACTCCAGGGGGCAAATACTGAAGAAAGTTTGATACTATGGTATAGGGATGGTATTAGAAGCATCTGATTATAGCATCTGCCATTGGCACTAAATAACCATAATCATTTACCACTGTTTTTGTATGGTCCTTCAAAGAATACCAAGGTACCTGTATGTCAAAAAACCTGTTACTAGCATGGTACTATTTGGTGCTTTAATTTACAATTATTATCTGAAAAAAATGCCACTTAACAGCAAATATACACCTACCTAATTTTTGGGTTCACTAGTAGAGTACATAAACCATTATCAAACTCAAAACACCATTGATGTTTGAGGATCTGAGCCACACCTTTGTGACAACATAATTTAACTTATTATGTGACAACCATAGCTGAGCTAAATCAAACATTTGCAACCGTCCCTAACATAACACACCTTTTCTCAACAAAACACCTGTGTAACACACCATCATGTGACTTACCCGAGCCAGTAGAGGATATGCAAGTCCAAGAATTCCCTGCCAATTGATTCCAGGCAGGAAGAAGCCTTCTGAGGAGAGGATTGCAGCTATGTTGATGGTGACGGTACCACTGGGCCCTTGAGGAATGGTGATGTGGTCAGTTCCCAGTTCTCCCTCCCATTCTCCCTGTGTGTATTTTACTGCAACTGCTCTCCCAGTGCTCTGATATGTACTAGAACTGAGCAAACCATCATAACATGATCACATCACATCATAATCACATCACTAATGCACTGCTGAACTTACAAACATACATCACTGACATACATTAAAAAACTGGAATTAATGTACATTTTGTCGGTAACACTTTATTTAAGTGCCATAGTTACACGTTACTACATGTACTTACTATAATAATAACAGTAAATTATGCATAATAACAAGTAAGTAACCCTAAACCAAACCCTAACTGTAACTCAATGGTAAGTATATGTAGGTAATTAATAGTACTAAGCATTTATTTGAGTAATTACAATGTAACTACGACTATAAAATACTGTCAAATAACCACTGTAAAATAAAGTGTAACCATTTTGTCTGTATGCACAGTGTGATGTAGTGGTGAGGTGTGTTTTGATCTTACAATGCTCTGTTATAGTAGTGTGATATAGGGATGTGATCTTACAGTGTTCTGATATAGTAGTGTGTGATGTAGAGATGTGATCTTACAGTGCTCTGTTATAGTGTGATATAGGGATGTGATCTTACAGTGTTCTGATATAGTAGTGTGATGTAGGGATGTGATATTACAATGCTCTGTTGGATGTGATCTTACAGTGCTCTGTTATAGTGTGATGTAGGGATATGATCTTATAGTGATGTGATCTTACAGTGTTCTGATATAGTAGTGTGTGATGTAGGGATGTGATCTTACAGTGCTCGGTTATAGTAGTGTGTGATGTAGGGATGTGATCTTACAGTGTTCTGATATAGTAGTGTGATGTAGGGATGTGATCTTACAATGCTCTGTTGGATGTGATCTTACAGTGCTCTGTTATAGTGTGATGTAGGGATATGATCTTACAATGCTCTGTTACAGTAGCGTGTGATAAAGGGATGTGATCTTAAACTGCTCCGTTGTAGTAGTGTGTGATGTAGGGATGTGATCTTACAGTGCTCTGTTATAGTAGTGTGTGATGTAGGGATGTGATCTTACAGTATTCTGTTATAGCAGTGTGTGATAAATGGATGTGATCTTACAGTGTTCTGATATAGTAGTGTGATGTAGAGATATGATCTTACAGTGCTCTGTTATAGTGTGATATAGGGATGTGATCTTACAGTGCTCCGTTGTAGTAGTGTGTGATGTAGTGATGTGATCTTACAGTGCTCTGTTATAGTAGTGTGTGATGTAGGGATGTGATCTTACAGTGCTCTGTTATAGTGTGATGTAGGGATGTGATCTTACAATGCTCTGTTACAGTAGTGTGTGATAAAGAGATGTGATCTTACAGTGCTCCGTTGTAGTAGTGTGTGATGTAGTGATGTGATCTTACAGTGCTCTGTTATAGTGTGATATAGGGATGTGATCTTACAGTGTTCTGATATAGTAGTGTGATGTAGGGATGTGATCTTACAGTGCTCTGTTATAGTAGTGTGTGATGTAGGGATGTGATCTTACAGTGTTCTGTTATAGTAGTGTGATGTAGGGATGTGATCTTACAGTGCTCTATTATTGTAGTGTGTGATGTAGGGATGTGATCTTACAATGCTCTGTTGGATATGATCTTACAGTGCTCTGTTATAGTGTGATGTAGGGATGTGATCTTACAATGCTCTGTTACAGTAGTGTGATGTAGGGATGTGATCTTACAGTGCTCTGTTATAGTGTGATGTAGGGATGTGATCTTGCAATGCTCTGTTACAGTAGTGTGTGATAAAGGGATGTGATCTTACAGTGCTCTGATATAGTGTGATGTAGGGATGTGATCTTACAGTGCTCTGTTATAGCAGTGTGTGATATAGGGATGTGATCTTACAGTGCTCTGTTATAGCAGTGTGTGATGTAGGGATGTGATCTTACAATGCTCTGTTGGATATGATCTTACAGTGTTCTGATATAGTGTGATGTAGGGATGTGATCTCACAGTGCTCTGTTATAGTGTGATGTAGGGGTGTGATCTTACAGTGTTCTGATATAGTGTGATGTAGGGATGTGATCTTACAGTGCTCTGTTATAGTAGTGTGTGATGTAGGGATGTGATCTTACAATGCTCTGTTGGATATGATCTTACAGTGTTCTGATATAGTGTGATGTAGGGATGTGATCTTACAATGCTCTGTTACAATAGTGTGTGATGTAGGGATGTGATCTTACAGTGCTCTGTTATAGTGTGATGTATGGATGTGATCTTACAATGCTCTGTTACAGTAGTGTGTGATGTAGGGATGTGATCTTACAGTGCTCTGTTATAGTGTGATGTAGGGATGTGATCTTACAATGCTCTGTTGGATATGATCTTACAGTGCTCTGTTATAGTGTGATGTAGGGATGTGATCTTACAATGCTCTGTTAAAGTAGTGTGTGATGTAGGGATGTGATCTTACAGTGCTCTGTTATAGTGTGATGTAGGGATGTGATCTTACAGTGCTCTATTATAGTAGTGTGTGATGTAGGGATGTGATCTTACAATGCTCTGTTGGATATGATCTTACAGTGCTCTGTTATAGTGTGATGTAAGGATGTGATCTTACAATGCTCTGTTACAGTAGTGTGATGTAGGGATGTGATCTTACAGTGCTCTGTTATAGTGTGATGTAGGGATGTGATCTTGCAATACTCTGATACAGTAGTGTGTGATAAAGGGATGTGATCTTACAGTGCTCCGTTGTAGTAGTGTGTGATGTAGGGATGTGATCTCACAGTGCTCTGTTATAGTGTGATGTAGGGATGTGATCTTACAGTGTTCTGATATAGTGTGATGTAGGGATGTGATCTTACAGTGCTCTGTTATAGTAGTGTGTGATGTAGGGATGTGATCTTACAATGCTCTGTTGGATATGATCTTACAGTGTTCTGATATAGTGTGATGTATGGATGTGATCTTACAATGCTCTGTTACAGTAGTGTGTGATGTAGGGATGTGATCTTACAGTGCTCTGTTATAGTGTGATGTAGGGATGCGATCTTACAGTGCTCTGTTATAATGTGATGTAGGGATGTGATCTTACAGTGCTCTGTTATAATGTGATGTTGTAAAGATGTGATCTTACAGTGCTCTGTTATAATAGTGTGTGATGTAGGGATGTGATCTTACAGTGCTCTGTTATATTAGTGTGTGATGTAGGGATGTGATCTTACAGTGCTCTGTTATAGTGTGATGTAGGGATGTGATCTTACAGTGCTCTGTTATAATGTGATGTAGGGATGTGATCTTACAGTGCTCTGTTATAATGTGATGTTGTAAAGATGTGATCTTACAGTGCTCTGTTATAATAGTGTGTGATGTAGGGATGTGATCTTACAGTGCTCTGTTATATTAGTGTGGGATGTAGGGATGTGATCTTACAGTGCTCTGTTATAGTGTGATGTAGGGATGTGATCTTACAGTGCTCTGTTATAGTGTGATGTAGGGATGTGATCTTACAGTGCTCTGTTATAGCAGTGTGTGATGTAGGGATGTGATCTTACAGTGCTCTGTTATAGTGTAATGTAGGGATGTTACAGTGCTCTGTTATAGTGTGATGTAGGGGTGAGATCTTACAGTGCTCTGTTATAGTGTGATGTAGGGATGTGATCTTACAGTGCTCTGTTATAGTGTAATGTAGGGATGTGATCTTACAGTGCTCTGTTATAGTGTAATTTAGGGATGTGATCTTACAGTGCTCTGTTATAGTAGAGTGTGATGTAGGGATGTGATCTTACAGTGCTCTGTTATAGTGTGATGTAGGGGTGAGATCTTACAGTGCTCTGTTATAGTGTGATCTAGGGATGTGATCTTACAGTGCTCTGTTATAGTGTGATGTAGGGATGTGATCTTACAGTGCTCTGTTATAGCAGTGTGTGATATAGGGATGTGATCTTACAGTGCTCTGTTATAGTAGTGTGTGATGTAGGGATGTGCTCTTACAGTGCTCTGTTATAGTGTAATGTAGGGATGTGATCTTACAGTGCTCTGTTATAGCAGTGTGTGATATAGGGATGTGATCTTACAGTGCTCTGTTATAGCAGTGTGTGATATAGGGATGTGATCTTACAGTGCTCTGTTATAGTAGTGTGTGATGTAGGGATGTGCTGCTGCGGCTACAGCAAAGTTGCTGCTTCCAGTATCAACCAGGATGTTCAGCTGCAAAGACAGAACACAATGCTGTTTATTACCATCAGTCATTTTTTATTCATTACTTGGTAATAGTGGCATTTCAGATAAATACGCTGTATTAAATATAACTTATGATCATCTGTGACATGCTCTTGATTATCACATAAAATAAACATCATCACCCAGCTAGTAAAGAACTGATCAAATGTAAATGTTTATCTTGAATGCAGTGCAAGTCACTTTGGATAAATTTGTCTGCCAAAATGCATAAATGTAAAAGTAAAAAACAAAAAAACACATTTACTGTAACGTACTTTAATGGAAGTCTAGGAGGCAAGTGCTAGAAGGTTTTTTTTAAGCAGAAACGTCTAGCTTTTTTTTTTGTTAAGAACTGTTGAGCTGTAAAGTTTGTTTTTGAAGTAGGACTACTTTCCTAGGAATATGATTCCTGAGGGTGGAGTCATCTCCATGTGAATAGTGCTTTAAGGATTGTTACATCACATCCCATTTCATGAGAAGGAAAGGTCTTCCACTAAATGTTGGAACATGCAGTGATTGAAACTGAATGTACTAAGTGGGGTTTATGTGTATGCTTTGTTTTGTTTTAGTTTTTTTTTTTTTGCAGGCAGTCACATTCTTCCAGACTCATGTTCACAGGATTATTGCCATGCTGGGAAAAAAGGCCCTTCTCAAGCAGTTGCAACATAGTGGAAGGCAGACAGTTCTCTAGAATACCACTGTATGGCATAGCATTAAGATTTGTCCTCAGAGAAATGACTGAAATAACCAAACCCATTAATTAGAAGGGGGTTAATCCTTTTGGCCATATAGTGTTCAAATATATGGAAATAAAACAATATAAAGACACTTTTTGCACGTCTACAGTGGATATAAAGTTTACACACCCCTCAAACATAAATCGTATCAGAAATTGTGTATGTTTAATATGAAAATTGACAATTTTGGAGAAAAAAAATCCATTTACAATTAAAAACTTGGAATAACTAACTGCATAAGTGTGCACATGAACTCATACTTAGTTGATGCACCCTTTGACTTTATTACAGCGCTCAATCAGGTTGGATAGGAGTCTATCAGATTTTCCCACTCTTCTTTGCAAAAACGCTCCAGATCTGTTAAATTGCGAGAGCATCTATTCAGGTTCCCCCACAGATTTTCTATAGGATTCAGGTCTGGGCTCTGGCTGGGCTATCCCACAACATTAATCTTTGCTGAAGCCATACTTTTGTTGATTTAGATGTGTTTTGGCTCACTGTGGTGCTGAAAGGTGAAAGTTCTCTTAATTTACAGTTTTCTACCAGATGCCAGAAGGTTCTGTGCCAAAATCAACTGATTCCCTCCACCTTCACTAAAGCCCTAGAAAATAACATCTTTTCCCCACATTGTTTTGGGAAAGTGGATATACAGTACAGTCCAAAAGTTTGGAACCACTAAGATTTTTAATGTTTTTAAAAGAAGTTTCGTCTGCTCACCAAGGCTACATTTATTTAATTAAAAATACAGTAAAAAACAGTAATATTGTGAAATATTATTACAATTTAAAATAACTGTGTACTATTTAAATATATTTGACAAAGTAATTTATTCCTGTGATGCAAAGCTGAATTTTCAGCATCGTTACTCCAGTCTTCAGTGTCACATGATCCTTCAGAAATCATTCTAATATGCTGATTTGCTGCTCAATAAACATTTATGATTATTTTCAATGTTGAAAACAGTTGTGTACTTTTTTTTTCAGGATTCCTTGATGAATAGAAAGTTCAAAAGAACAGCATTTATCTGAAATACAAAGCTTCTGTAGCATTATACACTACCGTTCAAAAGTTTGGGGTCAGTAAGAATTTTAATTTTTATTTTTTGGAAAAGAAATTAAAGAAATGAATACTTTTATTCAGCAGGGATGCATTAAATCAATCAAAAGTGGCAGTAAAGACATTTATAATGTTACAAAAGATTAGATTTCAGATAAACACTGTTCTTTTGAACTTTCTATTCATCAAATAATCCTGAAAAAAAATATTGTACACAAATATTTTGTACAATTGTACACATTAAATGTTTCTTGAGCAGCAGATCAGCATATTAGAATGATTTCTGAAGGATCATGTGACACTGAAGACTGGAGTAATGATGCTGAAAATTCAGCTTTGCATCACAGGAATAAATTACTTTGTCAAATATATTTAAATAGTACACAGTTATTTTAAATTGTAATAATATTTCACAATATTACTGTTTTTTACTGTATTTTTAATTAAATAAATGTAGCCTTGGTGAGCAGACGAAACTTCTTTTAAAAACATTACAAATCTTAGTGGTTCCAAACTTTTGGACTGTACTGTATATTTTTGCAAAGTTTAGCTGGGTTTGGAGAGAATACAGAGATAGTTGTCACATGTAAAGAGTAACCAGTACTAGCCAGAAAGAGCTGCAACTCTTGTAATGTTGCTTTAGGCCTCTTGACAGCCTCTCTAGCCAGTGTTCTCTTTGTCTTCTCATCAGTTTTAGAGGGACGCCCTGTTCTTGATATCACTGTTGTGCTATACTTTCTGCACTTGTTGCTGACTGACTTCACTGTGTTCCATGGTATATCTAATGCCTCACCTGAGCGATACCTTTCAACAATGAGATCCCATTGATGCTTATGCCCTTTATTGCCCATACAACCAAGAAGATGTCAGAAAAATATAAGAACAGCTGCAGTTAATTTTGAGTTAGGGTCACTTCAGGTGAAAACAGTTGTGTACTTTCACATGAGCTTGATTAGTTAATTCTGAAAACAGCCACATAACTAATTTATTATAGGGTTTGCACACTTATGCAGTTAGGGTATTTTAAGGTTGTTGTTTTTTATCTATTTTTTTTCTCTGAAATGTGTGACTGGTTTTCAGTGGCTTTGCATAGGTTGTACTTTACATTTAAGGTGCAAAATTTCTTTCTTTTTTTCCTTTTTTTTTTTTACAACCAGGGGTTTTATCAGGGGTTTGTAGACTTTTTTACAGTAGTAGATCCACTGTATATAAATCTTAGTAGTCAGCCACAATAATGCAATGTCTTGAATTATCTTCATTTGGGAGCCTTTCTCAGCAAATATTGATACAAGGCAATAATTATGATTAGTTTGATTAATTAGTAGTATATCACACAAATAATTTGATCAAAGTTTTAATCAATTGATGATCCTAAAAAAGAAAATGAAATGGAACTGATGTCACCAAGTAAAAAACATTTCAGCAGTTGATCAGAATTAACATTATAAGAGTTTCTGGTAATATAACATATGAGTAATATATAAAAAAAATATACATAAACTTACATTTATGCATATATAATTATATATCAGAATGGTTTTCAAACAACAACAAACAAAAAGAACAATTCAATAATTAATATTTTAAAATAAACAAATAATCAGATGCTTGATTTTAGTAGACTAGATTAGAAATGAGTCTG
>RJVU01046426.1:381725-392421 GCA_003731715.1 Anabarilius grahami
AAAAAAAAAAAAAAAAAAAAAAAAAAAACATTGTAGGCCTTAAGTAATTAAACACTGCATTGTTAAAGTTGATATTGTGGCTTTATACATGATCATTTACTTGTATGTGTCATCATTATTTTACCAAAATCAAGCTCAAATGAAGTTTTTGACCAGCGAATGTCGTGTTTTTATTACTATTTATTCGGTAAATGTGTTTCCATCGTATAGTTTGTTTTCTTATCGGATAAAAAAATTTGAGCTCAATTTTTTATGCACATTTTTAGAATTTTTCCGCATCTTGGCGATTCCATCAAGTGCTTTTTTTTCTTTCTTTTTTTTTGCGATATCCCAAAAATGTGCATAAAAATAGGTGGATAGCGCTTAAATTTAACTGACCACCACCCAATGTAAGGTTTGTGCCACAGCTGCCCTAAACTATTGGTGATTACCAGAATCATTCTTTATGTTTCTGTTAATCCACAGCAGCATGTGTAAGCTCTTTAGTCACAGTAATGTTTCTAAACCTATAAAATATAATTATTGTTGTGATTTAATGGCTTCGAAGATACATCTCACAAGTTTCATCAAAAGCAAGTCTTTAGGAACAACTAGAAAATACTTGAAAGTCAATAACAACAGAGACTGTGGAAAAGTACATAAAAACTATGCCAGCAAGAATGCAAACTGTTACCAAGGCCAAAGGAGGCCATACAAAATAAAAAATTAAATATATCGTTTTTTTCTTGTTGTCAAAAGTACCGACTCGGTATTAAAGTTTTAAAAAAATGATGCTGTTTGGCAATGATCAATGCACGGGAGCGTTTGAATTTGAAAGCGTTTTGAAAGCAGGAGCGTTTGAAAGCAGTCTGCTGATAGATGCCTGCTTTCAGACGCTCCCGTGTGTATCTGTGTAAGCGCTCGCTGAAGAGCTTCATTGATGTCTATTTACAACATGTTTTTGAAGCGTTCATCATTATAGCAAATCACAGACATATCTGTTGAGCACATGAACACAACGGCCAATCAGAGGTGTTCACGAATCTGCTCAACAGCGCTCAAAGCGTCACACCAAGTCGGTATTGAAATGTTAAAAATGTGACGTTTTGACTAATCCCTATGTGTGAATAAATTTTTTGGGTTATTTGTTGGTCTAATAAATTTGTTGAGCACTGTAAGAGGGGCATCTTTCCCCATCTTACCCTAAATACTGTATCATGGTTATTCACACGAGTAAGTAAACTTATAAGAACAAGCATCTGTATCTGCGTCATAAAGTATTTCAGAAATAGATTGTGTTTGTTTTTCCGAGCATAGCCTCTGTTTGTGCAGGGTGTGAGAGAAATTCAATCCTCATACTGTGTTTTACTAGTCCTTTCTAAGTAAGCAGAAACTTGATCATTATTGTGTCTAATTCCTCATTCCTTGCCGGCTTTAACTAAAGACGATTATTAAGGACACATTTTCAGGCAAAGTTCAACCGTTGTTTCCCACGCGGTTTCGATCACGTGCCTCCTCCTCGGTCACAATCACATTCTTCTGTGGAGATGGGAACAAACTAATATAATAAAAGCCCACAGGGGTCATTCGGTAGTAGCAGTGGTGCCACTAATAATCCTGGAGGATACATTAAGGACAAATTCCTCACTTTGGCTAACGTCCAGCCATGCTTCAGTCATGACTACCAGCTTCTTTCAGTAAACATGAAGTCTGTCCGCAGCAGGGCCCTGGCTGGCACACACATACTCCGGCTGGTTCCAGGAATCCGGCCCCTTCCCTGCGCTTTCCGTTCCCTGTACTCCTCCTCTCTTCGCTCCCATGGCTCCTCTACTGCTGAAGCGGGATCTAATCACCCCTATCGAGGTGGCTTTGCTAATTGGCAGGCGCTCTGTCACTGGGAACGCATCTGCTACCTGTTTGTACCAATTAGCAGATGTGAGCCACTCCAGTCCGACGCCTCCGCACATACGACAGATTCCGCAATTAGTGGCTCGTTTAGAAAGAGCGCCTCAATTAACATGAGTACCCTTAATTACATATTCGCAGAGGATGCGGGAAGATCCTGGCCTCTCGCAGTTCACCTTACTCACTCGTTTGTGATGAGATGAGAGAATAAACATGATGTTCAATGACACTGGAGATATCATTACAATATATCCAGAGAGACACGGTATGTGAAGGATTTATGATCACTTACAGTCAAGCCTGATTTTCTAAAGAGAGAGGAATGCAATTACAGTTATAGTAGGGATGTAAAAATGCTTCTACCTGACAATGAACATTTGATGCATCAGTTTTTACAAATAATTTGAGTAGTGGTGTTGCGCGGTTGAACTCTTTATTCTTGGGGATTTCAACGAACCTAAATCAAAATATATTTTGATATTTTTGGAGGGCATCTTGATAACATGATAAAGAATTAAATTGTTTTTCGGAATTATCTTTCATTATTATTTCATGAAAAATATTTTAACCAAACTGCGTGTTTGCGTGTTAATATTTGAAAAACGCCAAATCAAAGTCAACCAACAAGCAGACAAAAAAAAGGTCAATTATTCTCTTCTCAAAATAATAATTTAAAGGATTAGTTCACTTCTGAATTAAATGTTCCTGATAATTTACTCACCCCCATGCCATCCAAGATGTTCATGTCTTTCTTTCTTCAGAGGAAAAGAAATGAAGGTTTTTGATGAAAACATTCCAGGATTTTTCTCCTTATAGTGGACTTCAATGGCCTCCAGACGGTTGAAGATCAAAATGACAGTTTCAGTGCAGCTTCAAAGAGCTTTAAACGATACCAGACGAGGAATAAGAGTCTTATCTAGCGAAACCATCGGTCATTTTCTAAAAAAATACAACTGTATATGCTTTATATACACAAATGATCACCTTGCACGTGCTTCCGCTTTCCGTATTCTTCAAAAAGCTTCAACTTACGGAACGAACGCGGCACCAGTTTCATTTTTTTCCGTAAGTAGAATAGGGAAGGCGTAGGACATACAACGTAAGCTTTTTGAAGAATACGGAAAGCAGAAGCACGTGCAAGATGATCATTTGTGTTTAAACCGATGGTTTCTCTAGATAAGACCCTTATTCCTCGTCTGGTATCGTTTAAAGCTCTTTGAAGCTGCACTGAAACTGTAATTTTGACCTTCAACCGTTTGGAGTCCATTGAAGTCCACTATAAGGAGAATAATCCTGGAATGTTTTCATCAAAAACCTTCATTTCTTTTCGACTGAAGAAAGAAAGACATGAACATCTGGGATGACATGGGGGTGAGTAAATTATCAGGAAATTTTTATTTGAAAGTGAACTAATCCTTTAACTATACAATATAAAATATGCTAAATGTCATTTAGTGTAACTTCTAAAAAATATAATGATTTGGGGTGTGACGAGACAGTTGGCTCACGAGAAAAGACAGGAGATTGAGTTCATGAGAATGAGACAAGTATTTTTAAGAAATGAAATAAATGATTAGAAAAATGTGCATCATCATCTTGTAATGAATGTCATTTCAGTTCTACTTTCTGAGTATGAATTATCATATGCAGTAAAAGACAACAATACTGTAAAAGGTTTTGTCACAAACTCAACTGACTCGCTTTTCTCCTGTATGATTTCAGTCTCTTCAGACCTTGCTGTACATGATTTATGAACTTCTACAACTTTTGACCTCCTAACTGAACTCCTTTCCACAAATTGATCATAAAAACAGTATAAATAAAAATGAACAGTTTTCTCTTAATTTTATTAAGCACAAACAATAAGTGCAACCATAATCAAAGTACTCTCAATATTCAAAGTGCAAATAGGGACCAAATTTTTCTTCAAGAATGATACAGAGCTAAGAGATGGTTAAAACTACACAGCCCAGCCTAAGATATCTTACATATTGGGAGATATGTGCATACATCAGGGAGCCGCTTTCAAAACGCGTTTTACTTTTACTTTTGAAATTGCGCGTACTCTGAATAGGGAGCAGCAGTACCGAGAGCGCATTCTATAAGATAAGACATTTATCAGACGCTTTTGTCAGAGACTCTGTTGTGCAACGAATCCTCCGCCATGGTCTCGTCAGTCATCTCGTCACATGATCAGCGAACTCTGATTCCTGCTGCACTACATGTACTCTGCAGTTCATGTTGGATGGGCTGGATCGGATTGAAGCGACTGTTAACTGAATTAAATTTTGTTGTTTTTTTATTTTTATAAAAAGCAAAACATCAGTGGAGGTGTAATGTAAATGTAATGGCAATATCGCGAGACAGCTTTTCACCTCGACGAGAAATCTCATCACATTTTAATCTTGCGAGATCTCGTGGCATGAGATCTCATCACACCCCTAGTAATGATATTTCTGAATTAATAATTTGCGATATTTTAAAAACACTTTACTACCTTAAAAAATACATTTTAAAACTTTTAAAAAAAAAAAATGATTATAGCTGAAAGGGTTAGTTCACCCAAAAATGAAAATTCTGTCATTTATTACTCACCCTCATGGCGTTCCACACCCGTAAGACCTTCGTTAATCTTCGGAACACAAATTAAGATATTTTTGTTGAAATCCGATGGCTCCGTGAGGCCTGCATAGCCAGCAATGACATTTCCTCTCTCAAGATCCATTAATGTACTAAAAACATATTTAAATCAGTTCATGTGAGTACAGTGGTTCAATATTAATATTATAAAGCGACGAGAATATTTTTGGTGCGCCAAAAAAACAAAATAACGACTTATATAGTGATGGCCGATTTCAAAACACTGCTTCAGGAAGCTTCGGACCATAATGAATCAGCATGTCGAATCAGCGATTCGGAGCGCCAGAGTCACGTGATTTCAGCAGTTTGACACGCGATCCGAATCATTATTCGACACAAAAGATTCATAACGCTCCGAAGCTTCCTGAAGCAGTGTTTTGAAATTGGCCATCACTAAATAACTCGTTATTTTGTTTCTTTGGCGCACCAAAAATATTCTCGTCGCTTTATAATATTAATATTGAACCACTGTACTCACATGACCTGATTTAAATATATTTTTAGTACATTAATGGATCTTGAGAGAGGAAATGTCATTGCTGGCTATGCAGGCCTCACGGAGCCATCGGATTTAATCAAAAATATCTTAATTAGTGTTCCGAAGATTAACGAAGGTCTTACGGGTGTGGAACGGCATGAGCGTGAGAAATTAATGACAGAATTTTCATTTTTAGGTGAACTAACCCTTGAAATAATATGTAACTTAACTAGCGGCATATCTAGAAACCAGAATTTTTATTCTAATTTCTGTTCAAATTTGCATCAGATAATGTAGAAATCTAGTTACTGATTATAAATTACTACAACAATCAATATCTCATGTACTACTGTAAGTGTTAATCTAAGTCCAAAGCACAGTACTTCACCAATTTTTTTTTCATTCTGCTCATTTCTGGAACAGATCCATGCAATTGTCGCTCCATTTACGTGTGCATGCTTTAATTATGAATCATACCGAAACAAATAAATCACATTAGTGTCCAAATTTTGGCCGGTTTTCCCATTTCAAAATACATTATCATTTAGCAAAGAATCAAATGTACTGAATAATTAAAATAGTCAGGTTAGAAAACAAGGCTGTGAAAGGCTCAGTCCGATCAATAAGATCCACTTAAAACCTTCTACCATCTACACATACAAACACTTGTAGATTTGCAGCAATTTTTGATAAGAAAGAGAAATAGACAACTGGCCATAAAGCCTGTACAGACAAGTGGACACACGCATCAGCTTCAGGCCCTAATCTGAGTCAGCTGCTCTCATGGAGGGGCCGCTGTCATGTGAACCCATGTGAGCTGGCTCTTACATATTCTCAGCACAAAGATCAAGGGCTCTTTGGTCTCCCTCCTGCGCCCAAGGCATCTCATAGAGACTTTCACATCACATGCTTCTTGAACTGATCAGAGATCAGCTTTGAACAAGACCGTGGAGGGCAAACCTTATGAAAACTGTTGAATGTACACATGTAGTATAGTGGAATGTCATTTCATTAGATTAGTGCTTTTCTCAGAACTGCTGTAACTTCACTTTCCTGAGCTTTTCTTTTGCACTGTCTTCTAACAGGTCCAGAGCTGCTTTTAAATGGATGTACGATGTCAGTTCCTCTCAAATTCACACAGGTCTTAGCAGAGGAACCACATCACAACTTCACTCTGAAAAATGCTGGGTTAAAACAACCCAAATTGGGTTGAAAAATGGACCCAGCAGTTGGGTTAAATGTTTGCCCATCATACTGGGCAGTTTTATTTAACCCAACTATTGTTTAAAATGACTATATGTCTGGCTTAAAATGAACCCAAAATATGTTGGAAATTAAAAATCAGACATAATTACATATAACCAAAAGATGAACATTTCTTAATAAGCAATTTAATAAATGTTTGTTGTTTAATTGTACTCTAAAAAGTGCTGGGTTAAATATGGACAAACCCAGTGATTGGGTTGTTTTGACCCAACCTGCTGGGCAGTTTTATTTAACCCAACTATTGTTTAAAATGACTATATGTCTGGCTTAAAATGAACCCAAAATATGTTGGAAATTAAAAATCAGACATAACTACATATAACCAAAAGATGAACATTTATTAATAAGCAATTTAATAAATGTTTATTGTTTAATTGTACTCTAAAAAGTGCTGGGTTAAATATGGACAAACCCAGTGATTGGGTTGTTTTGACCCAGCAGGTTGGGTCAAACATTTAACCCAACACTTTTTTGTTTTTTTAAGTTATTTATTACTCTATTGCTTGCTTAAAATGAACCCAAAGTGTGTAAACATATTTAACAGATGAACATTTATTAATAAGTTAAATGAATAATAATTAAACAATAAACATTTATTAAATTGCTTATTAATAAATGTTTACCTTTTGATTATTATTGTTGCCTCCAGTAATTATGTGTCTGATTTTTAATTTCCAACATATTTCGGGTTCATTTTAAGCCAGACATATAGTCATTTTTAAACAATAGCTGGGTTAAATAAAACTGCCCAGCATGTTAGTCAAACATTTAACCCAACTGCTGGGTTAAAACAACCCAAGTTGGGTTAAAAATGAAAAAACCCAGCAGTTAAGAGTGTATGGTCATTTTCCACTAGTGTTTAACAACCAGAAAGTATCCAAACACTTTTTGCCCTGGTTTTGAACAGAATATGTAAAATGTTGCTCACTTTTTGTTGTGAAGCTTTTTAAAGTGTGCTCGCGCTATAGCTTCCTTTCAAACAACTAATGCTTGGGTTGATATTGTGTTAAATGGGACTTAAATGTCCACATACTTTCGTGTAATACTTTTAAAGAGGCTATGATCAACAATTAATGGAGAATCTAGTAAAAGTTTACAGATGCCGCAAGGTTTTGGGGAAATGTTTTGTAACACTTACACTGCAAAAAATGCTGTTCTTACTTAGAGTTTTTGTCTCGTTTCTAGTCAAAATATCTTAAAGTTCTTAAATCAAGAAGCATTTTCTTGACAAGTAAAAAATTATTTTCTTGCTTTCAGGAAAAATAAGTCAAAATTAAGTGAGTTTTTCCTTAAAACAAGCAAAATAATCTGCCAACGGGGTAAGCAAAATAATCTTAATCCAAACTGAAAACAATATTATATATCTTATTTTTGGTTTGATATAAGATTATTTTGCTTGTTTTAAGGAAAAACTCACTTAATTTTGACTTATTTTTCCTGAAAACAAGAAAATAATTTGTACTTGTCAAGAAAATGCTTCTTGATTTAAGAACTTTAGGATATTTTGACTAGAAACAAGACTAAAACTCTAAGTAAGAACAGCATTTTTTGCAGTAAAGGAAAACATTATGAAAAGATTGAGATGTCAGAATGTGTACATACCGTTTGTCCAGGAGTCCCAATGACCATCTGCATGTAATACCCCCTGCCAGAGTCTCCTTTTAAATTACTGATCATGTCCAGAAAGTTGACAATCCCGGCCGGATCTGAAGCCAGGGACAGTCCGCTCTCCACGGCGCCTTCATCCCGTCTCAGAGGCCTGAGGTCCAGCTGTGCAGTCGCGTTGAAGTTCCCAGCAAATATCTTTAAAGGTATTTTGAACACTGAATGAGACGTCCAGAAGGAAAGAGAAAGTAGCAGGAGACCGTAGAGCCGCATCTCGCCAAACTTCAGCTTGACACACACTCAGCTTCGCTTCAAAGCGCAGGACTCTGTCATTGACAGCTGAAGTGCCATTCTGATTATTAGTTATGGGAATAATCTTCGGCAGCAGAGAGTATGTGAACCAGACAGATGCCGCGGGGAAATAAAGTATGTGTGTAATGTGTTCAATTGATAACTTCCTGAAAGAGCATATGACGGATATGACGAGCATATCCAAACATTCCAGCGTTTAATCAGGGCCAGAGGCACGGAAGAGAGAGAAGGACTGCTGGGCTGTGTGTCGAAAGTTAGTGTAGCTACTCACTGACATTTTTTTTTTTCATTGAGCGTAAAAATATTTGCTTTTTAATGTATAAATGAGTCTCAAAAACAAGATTTGAGCAAAATATTTTTTATTAGATTTTTTCATGTAATGGGCACTTTAAGACTGAAGCAGCAAAATAATGTATCATATTTTAACAGTACAGTATTCAAACACAGTATGTGAACTATAGCATTGAAGATTTTGGAAATAACCATGAAAATGGAAAACTGAATGACAGTTTATGGTCACAACAATGAAGACATAAAATCAGATAATAAAAAAATATATATATATATACACTAGCGTTCAAAAGTTTGGGGTCAGTAAGATTTTTTTATGTTTTAAAAGAAGTATCTTCTGCTCACCAAGCCTGCATTTATTTGATTAAAAATACAAACAAAAACAGTAATATTGTGAAATATTATTCCAGTGTAAATCAGCTGTTTTCTGTGTCAATATACAGTAAAGTGTAATTTATTCCTGTGAATTTTCAGCATCGTTACTCCAGTCTTCAGTGTCACATGATCCTTCAGAAATCAATCTAATATGATGATTTGATGCTCAAGAAACATTCATTATTATTATCAATGTTGAAAACAGTTGTGTACAATTTTTTTCTAAATTCTTCGATGAATAGAAAGTTCAAAAGAACAGCATTTATTTAAAATAGAATATTTTCTAACATTATAATTGTCTTTACTGTAACTTTTGATCAGTTTAACTCATCCTTGATGAAATAAAGTATTGATTAATTTTATTTCTATCCCCCAAAAATAAAATTAAAATTCTTACTGACCCCAAACTTTTGAACGGTAGTGTTTAATGTTACAAAAGATTTAGATTTCAGACAAATGCTGTTCTTTAGAACTTTCTATTCATCACAGCATCATGAAATAAAAACTGTTTTCAACATTGATAATAATAATGAATGTTTCTTGAGCAGCAAATCATCATATTAGAATGATTTCTGAAGGATCATGTGACACTGAAGACTGAAGTAATGATGCTGAAAATTCAGCTTTGATCACAGGAATAAATTACACTTTACTGTATATTGACAGAAAACAGCTGTTTTAAATTGGAATAATATTTCACAATATTACTGTTTTTGTTTGTATTTTTAATCAAATAAATGCAGTCTTGGTGAGCAGAAGATACTTCTTTTAAAACATTAAAAAATCTTACTGATCCCAAACTTTTGAACTGTAGTGTATATTCATAATTATTTAAGACCCCCTGTGGTGAAAATCAAGTTGTTAATGTTGTTTATATGTCTGTGTGGTGTTTTTAATATGCTTTAAGACAAACCATGTGCAAATTCATCAGTCAACACCATTGCTGAGTATTTTCTCCTTAAAACTGCAGTGAAGGCGACTGAGTGGAGGCGGGGCTAATTAGCATATTCATAGATCCGCATATACTAAATGAGGCAAGGGTGTAGAGTTATACACAAACTACCGTGTAACCAATTACGTCAACGTGCCGGTGGGTTTTAGCATATCATTATCAGCGAACTAGCAGGGAGTCTCAAGAGAAGCTAGGTTATCCCTGTATATTTTTCTGTTGATATGATAAATCTTGTAGATTTAGCAATATAGTCATATATATAAAACTATATGTCTTTCTCCACTGTCGTTCTGAGTTGTTCAAAATGTTTCTAAGGATGCTGATTGTTAGAAGGCAGATGTTTGACTCTGAGATGGCGAACGGGAACATGGTTTGTGTAACACATTACTAGCTGTTTGATAACATAGTCAAGCAAAATACTAATCATATTATTTACTGTTATGTGTCCGATGTTGTAAAGAGCGATACCATTGTGCAGCGTTCACCTCAGTAAGTTGATCGAGTGGATCTCTGAGCTGGCGTGAGCGAGTGGAGGCGGGGCTAATTTGCATATTCATTGATCCGAGTATATTAAATGAGGCAAGGGTGTAGAGTTACATTCAAGCTATTATAAGGCATGAAGACAATTTTTTTCACAGGAAAAAACTTTGTTAAAAATATGTAATTTTGGTGATTAAAGATTAGTTTTAAAGGATAAAATTATTGACTACAAGGGGACTTTAAGACCTGTTCATTGCGATGGACATAATTTTTTTTTTAAATCCTGTGTTCTTCAGCTCTGAAAGATCTTCAAATTAACTTTGAATATTATCACTTGATACTATTAAGATTATAATAGGTGCAAGTTGATGATGCTACCATGAACATGAATCTGCATATAAAAAGGTAAAAAA
>RJVU01046426.1:405171-463149 GCA_003731715.1 Anabarilius grahami
ATGATATAAAGTCAGAATTGTGTGATATAAAGTCAGAATTGTGTGATATAAAGTCAGAATTGTGTGATATAAAGTCAGAATTGTGAGTTATAAAGTCAAAGTAAGAATTGCGAGTTATAAAGTCAGAATTGTGAGTTATTAAGTCAAAGTCAGAATTGCAAGATATAAAGTCAGAATTGTGTGATATAAAGTCAGAATTGTGTGATATAAAGTTCATTTAGTATATTAAATTAATTAACAACATAAGAATTAATGAGGTAAACAACAAAGTTTAATACTTGGAGGTTTGTTCAAATCTGCAATAGAAATATGGATGCTTGCCTTTGAAAACATCATTAAATATTCTTCAGTGTCCCCTAAAGCTGCCTGCTTGTACATTTATTCAATCTTTAGAGGTAAAATCATATTCCACAGAAAATTGGCGCAATGCTGCAACAGACACAGTAGAATTACATTGTAGCCTCAGTGTGGTGGATGATGGGAAAAAAGTGTCAGGTGTTATTGAGCGCTGGTGTCTGTCCTCCCCCCGGAGGCTGAATGGATTCTGCCGAAATTATCACTGTCAAGGCCAATCCAATAAAGGTACAGCCTCTTCTATAAGCCCTCTCCCTTTCAGACATTTCCCTTTCTCTCTCCCATATAGATACATGTGTGAGTGTGTGTGTGTGTTAAATTTAAACCATGTGATCTGCTTCCCTCCTACCCAGTGTGTGTTGTGAGACAGTGTTCTGGTTCAGATAACAACGCTGTAATGAAACAAGGGAGCTCCCAGGCAAAGCGCGTGCACACACACACACACACACACACACTCACGATAGCAGTGCTGTAGTAGGGAATAAGAAAATGCATAGTGTGCTTTGCCCTTGGCTGCGTGCGAGTGATTGTGCATGGAGAGCGGGGAATAGAGAACCGAGGAAGGAAAATAGGGGGGACTTCATACATTTTTATGACCGCACGAGATAAGGTCAGTTGTGTGCCATCGTTACTAGGCAACACTGCAACCCAGTATTGGATTGAGTTGTGGAGCTGAGCAGTCAAATTCACAAGCTTTATTGGACTCATCTTTTATTTATTTATTATTTTATTTGTTTTACAGTTGCTCATGAGCAGAATGACACACTTGCTGGTCATTTATTCTAATTGTCAAACACAAAATGATCTTCTGTTGATACTGGAACAACATTCCTATCTAAAAACATAGTCCTAGCCCTATCCCTACCACTAAACCTAACCCATAACTTATCCCTAAAATCAGAGGGAAATGATAGGTGAATAACATTGAAGTAGAAGCACACTGATGGTTGTAAGCTTAAAGGGGTGTTTGATTATGATTTCACTTTTTTAACTTTAGTTAGTGTGTAATGTTGCTGTTTGAGCATAAACAACATCTGCAAAGTTACGACGTTTAAAGTTCAATGCAAAGGAGATATTTTCTTTTACAGAAACTGCTACAACAGACGGCTGGTAGGGACTACAATGAGCTTCTTCCCGGGTTGGTGACATCACAAACCCTAAAATTTACATAAACCCCGCCCCCGGGAACACGCAACAAAGGGGGCGGGGCCATGTTGGCTGCTTTAGAGAAGAGGAAGAGTTGTTGTAGTAGAGTGTTGTTGCCATGCCGTCATTTTACGCCGGACTGCTTCACAAACGAGGGTCAATTCAACACTGGATTTGCACAAAAGATGAACATGACGGCACATGCTAGTGGATGAGTTGAATCAACTCCACAGCAACTACATAAATTTATCCACTAACCATTCAGAAACGTCCAGTTTCAATCTAAAAGTTGTAACTTCTTCCTGAGTCTCTCCATCAGTGTCGACTCCGGTTTGAACAATGTAAGGCTGAACACCGTTACTGACAATCCTCATTTTGGCTGCGTGAGATTCTCCGGCTTTGTTGTTGTTGAGCGACCGAAGCGCGAGGTGTTAAAGCTCCGCCCCCTCAGGGCTCAATGCTAAAGATTGTTTCTACAGTGGTTCAAATTTTTACTTGCCCTGCCAAAATGTTCACTGGCCCCACAACAAAAAAATTTATAAAGTAAAAGAAAAGAAAATGGTCCTATAAAATAAGCCTAGTTATGGTTTTCATTGTTTTTGTAATCATCATAAATAAGGTTATGACACCAAAAGCTCAGATTAACTCACTTAAACTTTAAATATTGTTAGACAAGTAAACAGTAAGTAATAAAATAGGAGCAAATAATCAAATTACAAGTAATAGCACAAACACGTATGAAATAAACGGTGCTTTTCAGGTTTTTTATGTAGGGTTAAACAGGAGATTTTCTTATAAATCTTATAAAATCTTATACAAATATAGTAATAGAGAATGGGGCTGGAGCTTTCTCTCTTTTCTCTCTGCTTTGCATGTATTAATTTGCCATCTGAATGTTTACGGCTAGTTTTATGTTGTTTTATATCTCCAGTGTGCATTACTTGCGTAACTGCTAAATTGAATCAGGCAGTGTTTCTGCTAAAAGCCGGTTTAAAGATTCATCATTAGTAACTGGTAAACTCTCACTGGCTGTGTATTTAAAGACGAGTCCCTGAGCAACAAACGCATCCGGTTGATTAGAAAATAACTACATTCTACAATGTCCTTGATAACTGAGAATCTTCACACATTTACTCTTAAAGGAGATTCTCCAGCTTTGTTGTTGTTGAGCAACCGAAGCACGAGCTGTTAAAGCTCCGCCCTCTTCTGGAAAGGGGGCCGGGAGCAGCAGCTCATTTGCATTTAAAGGGACACGCACAAAAATGGCGTGTTTTTTTTCACACCCAAACGGGCAAATTTGACAAGCTATAATAAATGATCTGTGGGGTATTTTGAGCTGAAACTTCAGACACATTCTGGGGACACCAGAGACTTATAATACATCTTGTAAAAAGGGCATTATAGGTCCCCTTTAAACTTGACACTAACTGTAAACTTGTCCCTCAAATCTGATTGGTCGATTGGAAGGATGTGGATACAGGAACATGTTCTACTTGGTGAAATCACGTTTACCAGATGTATAATTTGTAACTTTTTTGGTACAAATAAAAATGGCAGTAAAGTAAATGTAACTTTCATGAACCTGTCTTATCTCTAGCAAGAAATGGAAGTATTGCATTGCATTGTCATTATGCATTTGTTTGGTTTTGTCTAAGACTCACTTTTTCAATTTGTTCTAGATATTTAGATATAGACTTGGTCAGCATTACTGGGAACACCCACAAAAACATCATATCCATTTGTGCCATGGGGGAAAACAAACTATTCGAATTAACGCGCGTAGACCTTGTTAGGCGCTTGATCTTTACTCTTTGTGATTACGATTGATTTTTGCTTGGTGCAATGCTGAAAAAAAATTGCTGTGTGGCATTCTGCACCTCTGATAAAAATATAGATCTGAAGTTTTATATGCTGCTTTAAATATGCAGTTTTAAATCTGACTCCCCGGAAAAATCACACTCCCTCTCGCGTGCACGCGCCTCACACATTAATACGTGGTGCAGCGCCAGCGAGTTTAAACACACTTCATTTAATATATCCGTTTATCGACCGATGTTATAAACAGAATGTACACGGAAGCTTTGTCTACACTTAAATAAATATGCTGAAATTTAATTTGGGTGGATAATGGATGCAAAAAAACATGGCGGTTTGATTCGAACTATAAACTGCGGAGACTTCGACAGGGTTCAGGAATAAGCTACCAGTTGCCAACACAAAACTGTTAATTTCACATTGAAATAACTATCTTACTGCATTATATGTAAGGCTTATGCGCTGTTGTCTTTTTTTTTTCTTTTTTCTTAGTTCACGTGGTGAATGCCATTAAAAATAATAGGCTATTTTTTTAATCACATTCGTTTTTCATGAAGGTAGGCTTTTTAGGCTTTATCATTTTCTGAATGCACTGAATACCTGGATGACCTATAATTTTTGCCAAATTGTGCAGTATTCAACAGAGCACACCACAGAAATCCCTTTCAAAAGTCTGTTTGCTCAGCGCCATATTGGCATTGCCTCCAAGCAGCTGTTTTGGTCATGCAAGACCAACACCTGTTTACTGAAATCTCTCTAAATGTCTAGCATTTCAAATCAGCAGTAAAACCTGACATCTCAAAAATGTTATTATGCTCAAATAAAAAGGGCATTTTTCAGGTTGGTCCAGCCAGTGGTCTCATGACGCTTTCTACATGTTGCGTTTCTACAAGAAATGGAACGTCTAACGGCAGCTGCAGTGATGTGATGACTTTACCAATTGCTGATTGGCTCTTTCATTCGGAAGGCGGGACTTCCTTTTACTATTTAGCGCTACGGTTGCTTCAATTCATTGTAATTGGAGTGAACCGTCTTGGTAATATACTGTCTTTAACACCACATACACGAAATACTGTATCCCACAATGTAATGCACTGTGACGTACAGTATTTGCAATGTATGCAGTATAACAGTTTAAACCAGAAGTAATTCCTGTCACAATTTTTAATTATTTAGGATACATTCATTTTTATTATTTTACAAAATCAGGTGTTCCCAAACTTTTTTTGTTGGGCAAAGCCCTTAGACACATTATTATTTATTTATCATTGTTATCATCATCATTTTAATCAATAATGTTTTAACTCTAATTATAAAAATGAAGACAGAGATATATTACTGTTGTAAATCACAATCCCATCGTAAAATGAAAAAATAATATTTGATAATAATTATAATAATGATTTTTTTTTTCATTACAAGTTACAAAACTAATATTTATGTCTTAAATTCTTCACTTCCAAAATTTCAAACCATCTAGATTTTTAAACTTCAAATCCTCAAGCCTTTAATTTGGCAGAATACTGGTGAAATGCTGTATATTTATTAGAATCGAATGCAATGTTGGATATTATGTGAATAAGTAACCTTAGCACACACAAGGTTCTCAAAAAGGTGTATCACGATTATTGCACATGCAGCCCCATATNAGCCCCATATATTTATTTTAATTTTATATTTGATATAATTAATCATTAGCTCACAAACCCCCTAGAGTTTTCTCTCAAACCCCATTTGGGAAACCTTGCACTAGACTAACAACATTTAAGATCATTTTACACTAAATTCATTATTATAATTTTTCCATATTTCCAAGATGATAAATGAACAGCGCTCAGATGCAGTGTGATGAGCTCATATGACAACATTGTAGCACACTGCTTTTGAAACATTTATTCTAGAATATTTTTCATCTTTTTCAACAGTATATGGTNCCCAGGGGTGTGGATTAAATGCACATGTGCATACTATATATATATATATATATATATAATACTAGTATTTAGTGTCATTTTAAAATATCTCACTAAAAATACTGGATGTCCTAAAGAATGATTATTCACAGCGATTCAGTTATTGCCCTGTAATGTTGCTAAAGTGTGCTGTGTGCTAAAACTGTGAAAAACACAAAGCACACAGCGCTGTTCTGTTCTTGTCCCCCAACCCCGCCTTCCCACCACTCCCTCAACATTTTCCTCTCTCTCCTCCCCTCATTCTAGCATTCTAACCCTCTCAGTGCCCTAGTTTAGTACTTCAAGGTTGGCCACATATATTCTACCCCATGCCTTACGGCCAGCCAATGACAGGCGAGCAGCGGTTGCAGTGGAAGGGTGGGGCTGTCGTGTCATACAGCAGCGCAGCGAGTAGCCAGTGGAAGGCGTGGGGCTGGGGTGGTTTGGGGGGGGTTTGGTCGCTGCCACTGGTGTGTGATGCTTGTTTTACTGTGGCAGGTCACATCAGGGAAGAACCTGAGAAGAATAGACGGCATGTGTGCGGAGAGCAGGCATTACAGAGGCTGAGAGCGGAAAATTGACTGGCTGGTTCATCATACATCTTCAGTGCTTGGATGCATTCAAGAATATTAGGTAATATTAGGAATTAATTGTAATACAAATAAACTCGTTAAAAATCATTGCCATACTGCCAGGGTTATATAGTGAACTAAACCTAAAACCATAAAAAAAATGCATTACTTGAAATAAAAATACAAATTCACTGAAATATAATAAAATATAAAAAATCTTGTACTTTCTTTGTCTTTTAGATTGACTTGATGTAATAAAATAACTCAAAATAAAATAAAAATGATAAAAAAATATATATATATTTAGACATTTACAAAAATACTATAAAAAATTACAAACATAACAAAATTACTAAAACTTTAACTGAAATTAAAATAAAAAATACAAATGTTTTCAAAATATTTATAAAAACTACAGAAGTATCTCAATGATACTAAACACTGTATACTGTATGCTATATTACCATATTCTGATTTTAAAAGTTACATATACATATAATACAAACTAATTGAATCCTTAAAGTGACAGATTTTCTTTCCGATCCTGTATGATTATCTGTCGCAAATGTCAAGGTTGTTGTTTTCCGTACATCAGAGGTGGATAGTAAGTCTTTAAAGTGCCAAAAAAAAACAAAAAAACTTGTGCACTATTTTCAATTCTTGTAAAACCGTAAATAACTTTGTAAAAACATTCAAGCTCTCACTAAAAATCTTTCCCTTTGCAGTACAGATCAAATCTCATTCACAATTGTGCACATTCAAAGAACGTGACACGTGAATATTTTAAACTGACTAAACCCCTAAGTATTATAAATTATAAGTACAGCTCATTCTGGTTGTGAACGATAGCTCAAATCACATGGCTGTAGAGAAGCGTGTAGGGAATCCTTAGCAAATACCATCCTAGCATTATGCTTGTTCACATTTTCTTAAGAAAATGTAAAAAAACAAGATATTTTTGCGATTCTGTTTGGTGCCTCCAGTGGCAAAGAAATTACACACTTCACCTTTAACTGAAAACAATATTCCCGATTATTCTAATGAAATGCCTGTTCCCTATTCATGAAAGGACAAAGTCAGATTTTAGAGACCCTTCTCAATTAAATGATCTTATCACAGTAGACTTTGAGTTGACTTTTAGCTCAATAATGTTACAGACTGTCTCCGTCCTGTCAGCCTCAGTCAATCTGCCCTTGTCCCAAAGGTCATCTCTCTCCTACAAGCACAAACTCCGCTCTGATAGAGACAGCACGTCTGCAAGACTTAAAGGAATAGTTCACCCCAAAATGTACCCTCATGTGGCCCAATAAGTTCTTTATGCACCATTTCCACATAACAATCTTAAAAAAAGTATGATTTACTCTCTTCAAAACGTATTCCAATTCCTCCTCCTAAAGATGAAAAAATGCTATATTACTATACACACGAGACCCAATGACACTGTGATTATGTTGCCTTGGCATTTCTAATATTTAGAATCAGTAAAACGCATTCTGATGAACAGTGGGACATGATGGCTTAGTGGGTACCAATACTGCCTCACAGCAAGAAAGGCCCTTGTTGGCATGGGTGTCATCTTAGACATGTCAGCAGTCATTACCTGAGTGAAATAAATTTAACAGTTTTATCAAGTCAGATATAATCAAACTAAAGATTCACAAAAGGCAGATGTTACATGTATTATAATGGTGGTATGTGGTAATTGTAGTAAATAAAATAAAAAAGTGTTATAATATTAATTTATTTATTGTATGATACATGCTAATTTTTTATTAAAATGTTATTGCAAGGAATTTGGCATAAAAATACGACAATGTGACAATGTTTGAGGTATTACGGGATGGCATATTGGTGCCTGTACTATTTTAATATAACAGTGCATTTCATAAAGTGATGTAATGCTAATAGATCCATCTATTTGAATGACCAAATTCATGCTTTTTACCTTAAAATGTACTGATAGCCACTATGAGAATACAGATGGTACAACAGAAAGTTCATTGTAAGTGGCCTGTCCATAAAACATGGCCGATTCTTATACATAGACGGTGCACAAGGTCATACAAACAAAGACAAGACATCATCAGGGTAACACATGACACTAAAATAATGCAAAATGGCAAACAAACATAAAACACCCTAATGTAAATTAGTGATACAAAAATCTCTAAAAGAAACAAAACAATTAATTCCTGTTATTTATTCTCCAGAGATAATGTTATTTCATGTATTCTGATTTATTTACACTGTTAAAGAGTTGGATTTTCATGCTAAACATGGCCCAACGTTTCAAAACACGAGTTGAACGTATGACAGAGTATTTCTGTGCCAGAAATACTCTTCCAAATCCTCATAAACTTTGCAGTCTTTTTTTCGAGTGTGTGCCTGTGTAACATCAGAGAGGTCGGAATTCCTTGTACGGGCACTACTCCCAGAAGAGCGCGCGCGCACACGTCGACCAGAGCGAGCGAGCAAGAGCACGCCCATCAATGCGCGTTCGGCTTTACGGAAGTCGTCGGCAGCGCTGCGCTCTCGATATTTGTTATTAAAATAACCATAGAAACTGATAGTTGCAATCACTTTTATATTGGTTAAAATGAATGGAGAATTTTGAAATGAAAAAGTTTATCTGTGGTTGCTCGAGTCCTCAGGATCTGCGCTTATGGTTTCATAAACAAGGCCCACTTCTACGCTGGATTTACAGATCGTTTGAAACTGAAAGATGGAGCGGTCACAGCGATAATGATCCCGGTCATGAGTCGGAACAGCAGGTGGTGAGTAAAACTGCTTCAAATGTCTGTTTTGTTGGCAAAAGGCGCCTAAGTGCATATAATGTAAACAACACGAACGTAGTGAATTCATAAATTCATTATTCATCATTCACTGATTCATTATAGTGATTCAAAAATTATCCAGGGATAAAGCGATGGTGTATTGTGTGTGTTTAAACACAGTTGTTTAGCTGACCATTGATAGCTTGCAGACGATCGCTACACAAAAGCTGCACGTGCTCGTCACTCTTTAGCTCCGCTCACGATTCTGACTGGTGGCGGTGTTTTGCGGGCATAAATGCAAGGCAACCGCATGCTCCACCTGTGGAATGTCTGTATATACCCTGGCCCTCCCACCTTTGAGGGTAGCTCTTCATGCTTTTCATGCACTTCCAGGAAGAAAGGCACTGGGGCTGGGCGCGGCTGTGAGTTGAGTTTCAAGCACAGATATCAATCAACCAGCTGTGAATGCTCGGGANTGAGTCGTATTCGTGTGCTTTGACTATCACCCCACCTTACAGAGGAACCGACCTAAAAGTGAAAAAGTGAGTCTCGATTACTATTGTAACCTCCGTTCCCTGATGGAGGGAACAAGACGTGGTGTTCATGACTGACACTAGGGGTCGCACTTGGGAGCCCCAAACATCTCTGATACTTGAGAAAAGGCCAATGAGAATTGGCGAGTGAAATTTCCATGCCACTCCCCCGGGCACACGGGTATAAATGGGAGACGGCATGCATGACTCATTCAGGTTTGTGCTGAGGAGCCGAGACAGTGTCCCGGCCATTTCAGCAGGCAGTTCAGTGTTGTGGCAGGAAGGACACTATGTCTCGCTCCCTCCATCATGGAACGGAGGTTACAATAATAACCAAAACATTATCTACCTGTCAGTCACTTCAACGTGGTGTCGATGACTGACACTAGGGGTCCCCCGGGGAAAACGAGCAAGCCCCGCGTGCAGGGTAACAAGTGCACTTGCAACATTGTAAACCTACCCAACACCCCACGTAAGCCGTGTAGTCCTTCGTACCATGTGGGGACAGGAGGACAGTACTTACTATGTGAAAAGAAAGCAGTCTTTGTTGACCTTCCTTCAACTTAGCAAGGTTAAGCCAGAGATGGCGCTCCTGGACTACCATGGTGGACATCGCCTGTCCGAGAGCACGCGTCATGACCTTTGTCGCTCGGAGAACGACGTCGATCGCCAAGCGCAGTTCCTGCATCAATCCTGGCTCAGAACTACCCTCGTGCAGCTCTTTTAGAGCTTTGGCCTGATGGACGTGCAGGATGGCCATGGCATGCATGGCAGAGGCAGCCTGTACAGCTGCACTGTAATCCTTCACTGTTAGAGAACAGTGAACCTGGATGGGAGTCTGGGACGATTCTGACTGGTGGCGGTGTTTTGCGGGCATAAATGCAAGGCAACCGCATGCTCCACCTGTGGAATGTCTGTATATACCCTGGCCCTCCCACCTTTGAGGGTAGCTCTTCATGCTTTTCATGCACTTCCAGGAAGAAAGGCACTGGGGCTGGGCGCGGCTGTGAGTTGCGTTTCAAGCACAGATATCAATCAACCAGCTGTGAATGCTCGGGACAGGGCGGAGGATTCCACTCCATGTTCACGGCTGCCTGGACAAGCATGGCTGCCAACTCTGCATCAGACTCAGACTGAGCTACTGCACACGAGGGTGGGATTCCAGCCGAGTCCTCAGCATCAGAAGGCATAAGCCTGCCCGCTTATGCTGCTATCGATAGTTCATCTTCACCCTGAATGAGAAATCAGGTGTGCCATGTGAAACACCCTCAAAGTCAAGGCAAGGTCAACGTGCAAGACGAGGAATGGGAGGACAATGGGGATTGACCCAGCGGAAACATCGCAATGTTGACATGGTCATGTTCTCGCAATAAGGACATGAGCCATCCACAAACGCTGTCTCGGCATGGGTGAAGAGGAGTTCTTGGAGCTGTACCATGAAGTGCGATGGGATAATGGGGCACTCAAGTATCTCTACTGGAACGGGATGGACGACATCTTGGGCCAGATGCTGCTAATGAAGGAAGGCTGCTGTCCCCTAATCGACTTCATCGATTACATCTTTTGGATGTGCGGATCCTCCTTCACCGTGGGAGTCATCGAGGAAGACAACATTAACTCACCAAGCCAGTACCAACTCCAGCAGCCATCTCCCTGCCTGCTCCAGACCGGAAGCCTCATCATCAGTGCCCGGAGCTTCCCGCAGTGGCAGAAACACCTTCTGCAATAGACACAGAGGCGACACCCGCGCCTGCTATAGGCCCCATGGTAGAGCCCACTCACACTATGGACCCAGAGCCAGTGACTGTGTCCAACCTGGAGCCAGAGCCGACCGCTGAAGCCTATCCGTTCTGAAGCCCAAGACTGCTTCCAGGTCTGTTCAGGAGTCAGTGCCGCTGACCAGTCCACTCAAGAGGCAGAGGAGAAGCTATGGCTCCTCAGCCTGTCCTGTCTGGCTTATTGAATGAACCGGTCCCATCTGTTGATTCCATGTCTACTTCATTATCTCCCTGTACAGCGACCTTGAGCTTGGGAAAGGTGCTTTAAAAATAAAACGTATTAATATTATATGGAATCATCCCTCACTCGTTGGCCCCACCCCCTCCGCTGGCTCCATCCACTTCCCTGGATCCACCTTCTCTGCTGGTGCTGTTCAGCTGCTCAGCTCCGCCCTCTCTGCTGGCTCCCTCCAGCTCTTCGGCTCCACATCGGGCCTCTCTAACACCAGCTCGGCCTTGTGAGGTGGATTCCCTAGCTGCACCTCAGGCCTATGGGCCCATGACTCCACCTTGGCCTGTCAATCCGTCAGCTCTGCCTTGGCCCATCATCCCTTGGGCTCCCTCGATCCTCCGGCTCCACCTTAGTCCATCGTCGTCCTGGTTCAGCCATGGACTTCTGGGCCTGCTGTTGTGCCTCAGCCTTCCACCCCTTCAGCTCCACTTGGCTCCCTCCCTCAAGTTCCTCAAGTGCCTTCTGGGAGGGGGGAGTTATGTAAAAGTTAGTTAAGTTGTCATTTTGTTCTTGTGTTCCTGTTTCTTGTATTCCCTTTCAGTTTAGTCTCTGATTACTCCCTTAGTTGCCTTAGTTACTGATTAGTTTCACCTGTCTCTTCTAGTTTCCTTTGTTTGCCATGTATTTAAAGCCCTGTGATTTAACACCAGTTAATCCTTGTAGGTTCTCATTTGTTCATGTGTGGTATGCAATCTCCCAAGTTCCTGTTATTTACTCTCCAGCGATCTCATGCGTGTTTTGTTTATTTAAATAAAGACCGTTTTTGTTTTTCTACTCCTGAGTCTTCTTTGTGCTCTTTGGCTACCATTCTACCTTACAATTACAGTCTTTTTTTTATTTATAGTGATGCCTATAGTAAATGTATGTAACATATGTAACTTCTAAAGGAGAGATAACTGTTCAAAATTATACAGTATATGCTTTTTAATCCATTGTAAATAAATTATGGCTTTATTAAGACATTTTTATTTAGGTCACTCAAAACAGAGTGTCAAGACTGTGTCAGTGAAACCGTTAGTCTTGGAGGAAGTTGAGGGCTGAATTGTGATTGCACATACCAAATATTGCCAGTCAGTTTGTTGTGAATTAAGTTACAACTGATGTTACATCAGTTATGTTAAGTCTCCCCCAAGTATAGCATCCGAAATATAGCAACATGCATTTAACACATGAAAGGTTACACATCCATCTTTAGCAATTAATTTTCCACTCTAATTGTACTTTTGTGTTGCATGGAAAAGTTTCGAATGACACGAGAGTTGATTAAATAATGGCTAGTAATCTTTATTCTTAGGCGAATTAATATTTTAAGACTGACTTTTGATTTATCTGGGAGATACAGTATACATATGGCAATTCTAACACTACATTTATGGATATTGTGCATGTCTGCGTTGAGTGATATGTAAGGTGAATTCTGGCTCTCATGGGCATGTATTTGTAAATGGTGCATTAGTGACAGTACAGCCAGCGGATAACTTTACATTACGTTGTTATATTTAGTTCTCAACACGTGCCTCATGTCTTTATCGCCACTATTGTTTAAGGTAACAAAAGAGATCATATGGCGTTGCTCTACACAGATCTATTCCTGGCTAATGGGCAACGTAGTGAAAGGGGAACCCGATCCTCTGCAGGATGTCTGGAAGTCAGCGGGCTGACATTTGGCCGCCGATAGACCGGTGTGTGTTTGGTTGTAAGGGAAAACTAGGCCTCAGTGGAGTTGTCAAAACAAAGGGGCCGCTCTCTACAGGACTGACTTACCGACTGTCAACTTGCGTATGTGTACATTGAAATGGCTGATTATGACAGAGGAGTGGAATACTGTGATGCGTGTGAAAGTAGCTCACAATATTAAAACCTAAAAGAAAGTCAGGCAACTATTATTGTTTAAATATTTGGTCAGACATTGATTTTATTTGATTATGATTATTTACTATAATGTCCAACACAAAATTGTAAATCTGGACACAATTCGATTTAAATTAATTCAGTTTGAGTGACTAGGGATCTGGATTTACTGAATTTTTACAACTAAAAAGAGGACAAGAACTGTGTTTTGAGTAAGAAATGAACACATAATATGCTTTATGTTTTTATAATAATTATAAATGGAGTTATAAACAAGGTTAGCCGGAGTGGGTTCATCTAATCCTGCCAATCGTAATACAAAATGAGATTTATCATGGACATCTAGCCAAATCTGTTTGCAATCATTCCACTTAAAAATTATATTAACATGTGAATGCGTGACTTAAGAAGTTCCTGGTCAGAGTGATGTATCATGTACACGTATTAATGTGAAAATGTGTTCCACTGAAAATAAGTGTCATACTTTGTGGTTCTCGATACCAAGTGGGTATAATAACCACTTATACAATGTATATGGTCAATGTCATTCTAAGTGTAGAACATGAACAAGCTGAAATATCTTCCACATCATCCCACTGATGGCTTTAACATGAATCTTATATCACTTTCATAATGTGTTCATACATTTTTTAGGGATAGGGATAAGTAAGGTCCCAATAAGGCATCCATTTATGATTTTAATAAATATGTTACATGTTACTAAGCTATGTGCGTAGAAGTAAGCGGGCAGCACAAAGACTGAAATGGTCAGTTCCCCCTGGGCCCGGTCATGGGGCCAATACTGTTATTATTGCATACTGTTTTATATTGTACTACAATACACTGGGGTGCAAATACTGTCTGCCACTATTTACACCAGTTTTTCCCAACCCTGTTTCTGGAGGCACACCAACACTACACATTTTCGAACTCTTCCTAATCAAACACACCTGATTCAACACGTCAGCTCATTAATAGGGACTCCAAGACCACACTGTAAAAAAAATTCTGTAGATTTTACAAAATAATTTTGGCAGCTGTGGTTGCCAGAATAAACTGTAAATTTTACAGTATAAAACTGTAATTTAAGAAAATTTTAATGTAAACCAATAAATTCAACAATGCACACTACTACTAAAATCTGTTTTGTACCTTTAACATATACTGACAATTACCATAATAACGCAGGTGGTAAAAGAGAGAGCCACATGAAGAATCAGAGTTCATCACAAGTAGCTTTACCACAAGCTGAATTATATACTAATATATAGAAGGTCATTCAATCAAACGCAAAACACCGTCATGGTAACCCACAATACTTAAATAATGCCATAAACATTCATTAAACAACAGAAGATGTAACATAAAACCCAAATGTACATAACTGATAACAAAAACTATTAAGAAACATGATTATTTAAACAAAATATGTGGAAAAAATGTGGAGTGTCACACAGTGAATTGTGGGAAGATCAGTTTACAGATTTTGACTGTAAATTATACATTGATTTTGTCTTTTTTACTTATAAAAATTGCATAAATGTCTGGTAGGAGCTTTTACAGTTTTTCCCTGTATATAATATGGGAACTTAAACATTTTTTTAAAAATTCTGTAGCTTTTTTACAATATTTTACCGTTAAAATCACATTTATTTTTTACAGTGCAGAAATAGATAGGTCTGATGAGGTAGACATCAAAAATGTGCACTGTTGGTGTGCCTCCAGGAATAGAGTTGGGAAACACTGATTTACAGTATTACTATTTACACTACTAGGACAGAAAATCCTGATATTTTGCATCTGTCAATACTTGCACTTGTCATTGCTTGTATTGTGATTGAATGTTACCTTCATGTGTATTGAGGGTATAAGTTACCCTGATTTATGACATGACAGTAGCAGTCAGTGGTTCACACAGTATGCTCCTGAGAGGGGACTTGTGTATTGAGTTTCACACTGTAAGTGTTCTACATGTCCTTGTCATAAAAGTATTTCACATTAAGGCAACTGTTCCCTCTCATGTATATCTTACAGAAGGGAAAAAGTCCTATCTGGTTGAAATTAAATGACAGAATCAGAAGAAGATTAGAAGTATTTTTTTTAAATAAATATGATAAACAAATATATGCTTTGTTGCAATTTCTATTGAATAATTAATTGTTACATCAACTAGCATCGGGGTACCCCAGGGTTCAGTACTTGGTCCCATCCTCTTCTCGATATATAGCCACAGACCACATCAAAAAGACCGTCCAGTCATGCATATAGCATTGGGGAGATGTTTAAATAATTGCCATATGTGCAATTACATTAATAGCATAAGATTTAGATCAGAAACACGATCTACTCCAACATGAATACAGTATGACTATAAAACAGGACAGTTAACGCTAATGTCCACTGTAACCCCTTTGAGGAAGTGATGCGAATGCAACACATACTTCTTTATGTATCAACACCATTGAATGGTGACATTGTTGCAACAGCGAAAATAGAAAACAAGCAGAAGATGTTTTCCAGACAATTAAAGGTGCTAAATAGGATGTTTCGTTTGATAAATTTTTGCAATATTACTTGAAACTGTCTTTACTAACTGATAAAAGACTATTTATTAGGTGCACTGAAAGGAATATTATTAATATACATCATCTGTGCACGAGGTAGGGCCTTAAAAACATCAGTCAATCTTTTACGCGATCATCGCGTAAACGATTGGCCCTCTGGCTTGTCAATCACTGCCATGACGTTCCTTGTGAGAGACGCGCGGCTGCGCGCTCCAGTAACTTTCCACACTCCACAGGCGCCGCATGCAATGTTTTTGTCAGGAGACAGGAGTAACAACTGCAGATTATGAGTTACCTGCGGTGAGTCCGACATAATGAATCCACTAAGGATTAAGACTTCCGGCTTTAAGTCGCGCACACACTTAACGATTGTAAGGCCGATTATGAATGTAAATTGATACTTATGACTGATCGCGCTCAAACGCGTCCAGTCAGAGCCAGTTGCGTTCAGTCTGCGATTACAGTCGGTGTTTAAATTCCATGTGAAAGTATATAAATCTGCTTCAGGAGCAGCAAACAATCGCTGTAATTTAGCTAGTCGTTAAATGTGTGCCCGGCTTAATAACACAGCGAATGCCGGTGGTAAACACTCGTGTTCCAATACTCCTGCACGAGTTTTGGGAGGCGTTCCCTCGAAAAGAGCTGTGAAGGAGGGGGGTTGTTCTTACGCATGCGCTCATTTAAAAAAATCAGTCGACGAAAAGGTCCTCTGTACCACCTTTAAGCTTACAGAATTGGTATCTCACAAGACCTCCTCTACGTCATGGAGATTTGCTGCTAATAGAAAGATGCAGAGGTGAGGTGTTGTTTTGGGCCACAGGTGTACTGTACTTAAAGGGATGGTTCACCCAAAAAAATGAAAATGCTGTCATCCTTTACTCACCCTAAAGTTGTTCCAAATCTGTATGAATTTCTTTCTTCTGCTTAACACAAAAGACGATATTTTAAAGAATGTGAGTCAAGTCAAGTCACTTTTTTTATATAACACTTTTTACAATGTAGATTGTGTCAAAGCAGCTTTATATTGATAACTGGTATATAATTTTGGCTGCACAGCAGCTCTTAAAGAATAGTGTCAATGCAGGCAGATCAAAAGCACTGTTGATTATCAAATGTCAAGTGTCCCCAACTAAGCAAGCCAAAGGCGACAGCGGCAAGGAACCCAAACTCCATCAGGTGACATCAGGTGGCAAACAAGTGGCAAATAGGTGTTAAAATGGAGAAAAAAACCTTGGGAGAAACCAGGCTTAGTCGGGGGTCCAGTTCTCCTCTGGCGAACAGTGCTTTGTTACGAATCAGGTTGCTATCATAAGTCTGATAGGATCGCAACATTCAAAGTATTTATTTCAGTTCCATCCAGTTGAGGATCGTATTCATCACGCCGCTATGGACGGTTTGTTGAGGAACTGTGGTACTGGCTGTCGTGTCGATGAGGCCTTCACGGGGGATGATCTACTTGACTCGATCTCTGCTGATACTTCAGGGCTGCGTTGTGGTCATCTCGGTAAACTAAAAGTTGACTTCAATAGTATTTTTTTTTCATACTATGAAAGTCAATGGAGTCCATGAACTGTTTGGCTACCCATATTCTTCAAAATATCTTCTTGTGTGTTCAGCAGAAGAAAGAAATCTTGAGGGTGAGCAAATTATGACAGAATTTACATTTTTGGGTGAACTCTCGCTTTAAATTGTTTTCCAGCCAATGGCGCACAGGCTTTTATCAGTCTGCTAGGAAAACATGTACAGATTCACAAGCCCATTTTCTAATTTGTTACCACCTAAAATACTTTTTCCCCCCAAATTTTTTTTTCGGAATTTCTCTCGGGCCCTGCACTTTCAGTTAGAAATGGTTTGATATTTCTGACATCAAGTTTAGGAAGTGAGTCTTGTTTTTTGTTTTATAGTGAGGCAAGTCTCTTTTACAGCCATTGGGAGTATGTTTACACTTACATAGGTTCTGTCAAGCACAGTTCAACTAAAAATGTATTGTTAAGAGCAACAACCATAATCAGTAATTGACAGAAAAACATTGTCCTTGACACAAAGCACAGGAATACTGACTGTAAATAATGTGGTGTGATCAGATTCACCATCCGAGCATACAGTGGGAGATAGAGATTTGTTATTTGCTAGCCTGTAGCATTAGCAGCTGGTACATTTTCATTTATTGGACAGAGTAAAAAGGCAAGTTTTCATATATACATTTTAAATGTGTATATCAGCAAAAAGTTTACTCCTTGAACTTTTAAAAAATGCTCTAGCATAGATAGTCTCAAACACGACAAAAATACAATTTGGTTGTGAAGTTTAATTTTAACAAACAATAAATGCACGGAGAAGGTCTTTGGCGCGCCGGTATTAAAGATTCGCGAGCGAAGACCGCGCGCAGGACTTTTCCCCTCGTTCATACTAAGTGCGCACCTGAAATAGGTGTGTCCTCCTCATCCCTCAGCCTTCAGAGGAGTGTCTCGGCTCCTTTAAGGCAGTGAGCAGTGAGCCAGGCTGTGGAGGCAGGGGAGAGAGAGAGAGGGTTATTCTCTAATGCTCTGAGGCAGAGAGGGTTAGCAGCACACGAACCAATGCGATTAAAGCGCCACGCAGGAGGAAGATGCGCCTGCTTGCAGCCTGCTGGACGGCGAGAGGTGCTCAAGAAGATGGTCTGACTCTGGGATCTCACCTTTGTTCCTGCCGCTTCAGCTTTTCCGGACTTTCTTTCCATTCCCATTTCTGATTAAACATCTATGATTTATTCTCCCCTGTTTAGTTCTTTTTCTTCCCCTTTTTTCAAAAATACTTGGTTCCCCTTGGTTTAAATGACACGCTTGAACGGCACCGTTGCTTTTGCTTTGAAAGTTTTCTTTCTCCGCATCACCACCTGCTCCGTGGAAAGACGCTCCTGAATCAGCATCGCACCTGCACCCAGCATCCCCCCCTGAAGCACAGCAGCATCCGGAGAGCTTTAACCAAGACAATCACACCAGAACATCCGCACATCCTTCATGCGCAACGACCGGGCGCAAAAGCGCACACATAATACGCACGGTGGAGATCCTCTCAAGTCATTGGCACAGGAAATCAGGACTGGCTTTTGTTTTAACCTTCTGAGTGGGGGATCAGGAAAAAGCTGTGGACAAAGTGTGCGGAGTGAAAAGAGGAAAATCTAGCTTGGGGATTGAACGCAGCGGGGCATGTGGATATTGGCATTTCTCTTTCTCCAGAGCATCCTGAATGGTTAGTCCTCATTTTTTTTCCCCCTCTCTCCATAATTTCAAACTTCATTTACTCTCATCAGGACATTCTGGAAAAGGTGTATGCAAATTCATCTCAAGATTTTTAATGGTATTACGCGTGGTCACCTTTAGGCTGGAAGAGTTTCCCTAGTCTAATCATTTATAAAAACCACCTTCCATTAGTCACATTATGGCCTTGGTGATGGCAGCACTATATAAGCACTGCGTACTGCAAAAGCCTCATGTAATGATTCACACCGGCAGGTATTGCACAGGTTTCTTGTCGGTTGTTTTACGCATGGGGAGATGTTAATGAATGTGACCTCTTGTTTATCACACGGAGTGTTGTAGAAGCTACTCATCCATGTGCTTTCGATTTTTTAGTGTTGCATATCTTATTTTAAAGGTTTTTTTGTATCTATAACGACTAACGTTTTTTATATTGCTTCTGTGTGCTGCGCCCTTCCCCGTCCGCGCAACTGTTTTAAATGAACAAAGTCCAATTTCATTTAATTAACGACAGCAATATATTGTTTGATTTAAAACGGCTTTATTATTTAAAGATGATTATAAATAAATCGTGGCATAGAATTAAAATTTTTTGTTTATTGTATGAGCACAATCGTTTGACAGCAGACAATTAAGACAATGAAATATTTAAATATTTCATGTAGGCGCTTCAAATGAAGTTATTTCATCCAGTTATTTTTGTAATACACCCCTGTTGTGCACTTGAGCCTCACAGTGAGTGGATAGCAGTGAAAAAAAAGAGAAAACAACAATCATTTCTTTTATATAATTGAATTTTTATCACGTTAACACGTGAGACATCAAATTTGTATGTTTTTTTTTTTTTGCAAAATGTATGCTTAGAGTCTTTAAAAACAAATGATGTGTTTAGCTTGCTGGTCATACTTTTTGAATTGCATATCTAAAATGAGACTTTAAATCATACAAAAATGAATCTGATGTAAAAAATAGAAAACAAAAATAGTCCTTAAGACAAATGCAGGGCAGTAAATACTACACAACGCCTTAATAAGTGTGTGTGTGTGTGTGTGTGTACTTAAGGGACTGCGCCTGCGTGGATTCATGTGTGTGCAGCGAGAAATTTAAAGCCATTTTGATATTTTATAAGGCCGATTGTGCCTTAAGCACGATTTTCCTTTCTTTCCTACCTGTTTTTAATACTGCAATCTTCGCAGCAGTGTAAAAAGGTGCGATTCGGCAGAACTGGAGAGGTGGTCAGTAGGTGCAAACATGGAAGGGTGTGTACGTAAGGAGGGAGCCATGGAGGGAAAAACAGAATGAAGCGAGACGGGAAAATAGACTTATCTCCTCGAAAAATTGCAGACAGACAGACATTGTCGAGGGAAGGTTATCGCGTGATGCAAAAGAAGGAACAGAGACCCTTGAAGATTTGATGTAAAATGGCTATCGGGCAAACGCTGGCATGAGTCCTCGATGTGAAGCTTTGAATGGCAGTCATTTTGAGGCGGTGAGGATGTTACGAAAGCTCACCCTTAGAAAACAACACAAATAATCCCTCTCTTCAGAGGAGGGAGATAAACACACCCTCACTCTTGCTGTTTGAGCTCCGAACACGAGGCGTCTCTCACTTGGGGCAAATATGAAATCAAAAATATTGAGATGTATTTTGTAATAACTTTGAATTGAAATTGCGCCACCCTGCCTCCGCTGAAACTCATAAAAGAGCAGTAAGAGCTCATCAGTCACCATCGCCCGACGCTTTCCTGCTCTTTCTGTGTGTGCTTGGGCTGTTTCTTTCCTGTTCTTGTGTTTCTATAGCATCTGATGCGTGTGCAGCAGTTTTTAAAAATCTTAACTTAGCTGTTGACGTCTTAATATGCTAATTTGTTAAGTGGGGAAAAGTTCTGAAAATCACTAAACAAGTGTGGCCTTTCCCAAAGGTCTGAGATTAATCAAGCTTCCCATTATACAGCAAGTGGCCACTTTCTCGTCTCAGAAAGCAACTGTATTCTAGAACATTCGAGCCTCTAGTCTAGAAGGTTTATCACATGCTGCTTGGCCTGTCACTATGGAAACCTCTATTATTAGAGCCATAGTCACGTATCAAATAAGGCCGTTGTGTGTGTGTGAATGAATGACCCCTGATGTACAATAAAAGGGCATCGATTGAAAAGGTGTCATTTAGGAACATGTTTTTATCAGTGATTATCAGATCAAAATTAGATTTCTTATTAAAAAGAGCTCAATTTCAATCATTTGGGATTTAAAAAAAAATACATTTTTTTAATCATATATGCAGAATCGTATAACAGATATAGATTTTTTTTCTGTGATAAGTAAAGAAACCCTTCAACTGTTGCATGTGCACGACAGCCATGTTGTGCGAAGAAATGCAGCTGCATGTATTGAAGTTCTATAGAGGTCTAATAAAAAAGGGAGTGTTCAGCACCTCGATTTAAAGCAGGTAAACACAATAATGTGCTTGAGGTGAATGAGGAGTGGAACCGCCTCAGATCTGTTACTCAAAAATGATAATCCGTCACTTGTTGTCCACAGAGAACACATGCAGTTGCATGCGGGCACTGCGGATTATAATCTCAGCCGTCTAAATCCTGTGAAAAACATGCTGTTGTTATTGAGGATTATACAGTCCTCGCAGTAACTGAATTATACAGAGTAATCAGAATGATATGGTCCAGAATAATGACTTCATTTCAGGTTTAACTGGGATTTCTTCAAGAGTCTATAAGGAGAAATTCGAGGAATGATTTGACTAAATTTGGCTGTGTGCAACTGTTAATCTATTGGGGGCAATTAAGGCAGTTTGCTGATTAGAGGCCCATCTGTTCAAGTTTGTGAGATAGTCCTGTAAGACCTGTGCCCTGCAATCCTCCATTACAATATTTACAGATTCTGAGTGAGCGTCCTCATCCTCAAGTACATATTTAACTCTTACAATTTACATTATCTTTTTTGTTGTTGCTGTTGCTGCTCCTTTGACACATGTGGTATCAGGATATTATCAATCAAACACCCACTGATTTTAATGTTAGCCAGTTTGAATAATATTACATTACACAGTTTTTATGTATTTACTTATGGACTGTATACTTAAAAATGCATGAAGGACTGTAATGTAAAGTGTTGCTGATATCAGTGCAATTCAACCACAAAATGCAAAGCATATTTCTAATAAAACGAGCTGTATTGCTGTAGATAATGGAAAGACTGTGAGGTGATTTGTTAACTGAGGAAGACTTAGAGGACAAATGTGTTTAGAGGTCATTTTAAGGACAACATGGTGAAATAGTTGTCCTGTCACATTATGATGTCAGTTTTATTCATTAGGTGTGAACTGTTATTTAATTTACTGTAAATTAATTGATTATTTAAGCATTTATTATTGTTATTACTGGATTTAACTATATTTTGTTTCAAACTCATGCTTATTTAAGGGAACCATTTCGTTTAGTTTTTTTTTTTTTTAAACAATTATTATTTAAATTTAATCAAATATTTATTACATTTAAATGTGGCAGGGAAAACATTTCTCATCTGTAACCTTCATACACTCTAAAAAAATAACGTGTTGGCTCAAAATTGCATACATTTTTTTGAGTTATGACAACTTTGAGTTCAACCAACAAGCTACTTTGAGTTCGAGGAACTTAATAATTTGTAGCATAAACACAAATTTTTAAGTTGATTAAGTCGCTCTAACTGCCCGGGTTGTAGCCCTGGAACCAGTTAATCTTATCTATTTCAGTTCAAATCAACAGCTGTCATGCTGGGAACTAGAAATCCACTGCCTAATTTCCGAAGTTATTAAGGTAATTTTATTAAGTTACTACAACTTAATCTTTTTAAAAAAGCCAATAAATGCAGAAATTTTAGTTTAAATTACAGACGATATTAAGTTGATGTAATGATAAAGATTATTGTGTCAACAGAGCTCTACAAAATAATGTTTTCAACTTAATAGGTTTAATTAAAACAGTAAATTAGAATAAATTCATTTATTTAAGTTGCGGTAACAGGTCCCCATTACTTTTAGAAAGCAAAGAAAGCTCAAGGAAATGTGTCGCCTGCTTTGACCGTGAAAACATAACTTGAAAAATGATATTATTTTAATGTTCAATAATTATGATTTTTCTATTATGATCAACACCTATTTTAGTGTATTACTTTTCATAGAAACTACACTGTAAAAAAGAATTGTTGGTTTAACTTAAATTTTTGAGTTTATTGAAATAAAAAATTTGAGTTAATACAATGAAGGCAATTGGTTTAATCAACAGAAACTCAAAATATTATGTTATCTTAAGCACATTATTTAAGTTGATTTGACAAGAAAATCATGAAAATAATTTTTTACAATCTACACACTCAAGATCGTATTTAAAATTATTTTAACATTTTTTTTCTGACAAAAAAAGTAACGTAACTGTAAAAATAAAAGATTATTGTTTTATGCAGTGCTTTATCCATCCAGTATGTGGAAATGACATCAACCTAATATCCATCAACCGAATGGACCTGTCTGTCATCAGTGCCCTCGGTAAAATACCATCATCTCTAGTATGCGTCTCTGTATTCATGTGCTTTCCCTCCACCGCTGTCTTGTTATTTTTAAAAAGAGACCCAGAGAGAGGAATGTAGGCTGAGGCATCTCTGACCTAGGTGGGAGAAAGTGACAGGGTGACAAATGACCAGAGCTTGCTTTCTCAACATTGTGATATATTTTTAAACATGGCATAGACTGTAAGATGTAAGACCAAGTTGGTGGTTGGTATTTTTAGCTGCCCCCTTTCACAGCACTGTCACTTTTGCCAGATGTCTGCTATGCATTGTATGTACTGTATGATGTGGACATGCGTTTAGCCCAGCCGTGAGACTGTCATGTTCTTATTCCTTTCAACATTATTCATATCACAAGATCTTTAGAGAATGGAAGCACACATGTTGTATCTTCATCACTGCGCTGCAAATCAACCATACTCTCTAAAAAATGCTGGGTTAAAAACAAACCAATTTGGGTTGAAAATGGACAAACCCAGCGATTGGGTTGTTTTTAACCCAGTGTTTGGGTTAAATGTTTGTCCAACATGCTGGGCAGTTTTATTTAACTCAACTATTGTTTAAAAATGACTATATGTCTGGCTTAAAATGAACCCAAAATAGGTTGGAAATTAAAAATCAGACACATAATTACTAGAGGCACCAATAATAATCAAAAGGTGAACATTTTATTAATAAGCAATTTGTTTAATTATTATTCATTAAACTTATTAACAATGTACATTAAACATATTAATACATGTTAATTTCCAACATACTTTGGGTTCATTTTAAGCAAGCAATACAGTAATTTTTAAACAATAGTTGAGTTAAATAAAACTACCCAGCAGGTTGGATAAACATTTAACCCAACCACTTGGTGTGTCCATTTTCAACCCAGCTTGGGTTGTTTTTAACCCAGCATTTTTTGTTAAGTTGAAGGTCTTTGTTGAGGTATGAGTATTAGCAAGACGAGACCAGGATCAATATGGTTTTCATATTTCCTTGTCCAAGATTTGACCACACTCTAAAAAAATGCTGGGTTAAAAACAACCCAAGTTGGGTTAAAAATTTACAAACCCAGTGGTTGGGTTAAATGTTTGCCCAACCTGCTGGGTAGTTTTATTTAACTCAACTATTGTTTAAAAATTAAATCCAAACCCAAAATTGAACCCAAAATAATATTTATTTATATGTTTTAATAAATAAACATTTATTAATATGTTTATTGTATAATAATTAAACAACAAACATTTATTAAATTGCTTATTAATAAATGTTCACCTTTTGATCATTATTGTTGCCTCTAGAAATTATAGTCTGATTTTTAATTTCCAACCTATTTTGGGTTCATTTTAAGCCAGACATATAGTCATTTTTAAACAATAGTTGAGTTAAAGGAGCTCTAAGCGATGTCACGCATTTTTAGGCCAAAACATTTTTTTGTCACATACAGCAAACATCTCCTCACTATCCGCTAGCTGCCTGTCCCCTGAACACACTGTAAAAAAACGCGGTCTCTGTAGTCGCCACAAGCTCCAAAAACGGCAACAAAAACAAACTGGTGCAGTCTGGACCACAAAACATAAACAGTGCTCCCAGCCAATAACCAACAAGAATGATTTGGGGGTGGAGTTTTGGGGTTAGTGAATGCGTTACTATCAACAAAATATTTTATCATTTATCTAGACTTCTAATTAAAACATACTTTTTTATTTAAAGGTACATCAATTTAGTCACAATGAGCGTGAAGTAGTTGGTTGAGCCATCGTTACCACAGCAGCGTCAATACGCAAGCTACTTCTATTTTAAATGCGCGTTCATGACTGTTTCAGGAAGTACGGAGGGAGGGTCTAGCTAGCCTCTGTTTTGTTTGACAACACTTCGAACGTCAACAGGAAGTTACTCCACCTAAATAAAACTGTCCGGCATGTTTGGCAAACAATTAACCTAACCACTGGGTTAAAACAACCCAATCACTGGGTTAAAACAACCCATTCGTTGCGTTAAAACAACCCAATCGCTGGGTTAAAACAACCCAATCTCTGGGTTAAAACAACCCATCTGCTGCGTTAAAACAACCCAATCGCTGCGTAAAAAAACAACCCAATCGCCAATCGCTGGGTTAAAACAACCCATCCGCTGCGTTAAAACAACCCATCCGCTGCGTTAAAACAACCCAATCGCTGGGTTAAAACAACCCATTCGCCAATCTCTGGGTTAAAACAACCCATCCGCTGCGTTAAAACAACCCAATCGCTGGGTTAAAACAACCCATCCGCTGCGTTAAAACAACCCAATCGCCAATCTCTGGGTTAAAACAACCCATCCGCTGCGTTAAAACAACCCAATCGCTGTGTTAAAACAACCCATTCGCCAATCTCTGGGTTAAAACAACCCATCCGCTGCGTTAAAACAACCCAATCGCTGTGTTAAAACAACCCAATCACCAATCGCTGGGTTAAAACAACCCATTCGCCAATCTCTGGGTTAAAACAACCCATCCGCTGCGTTAAAACAACCCAATCGCTGTGTTAAAACAACCCAATCGCCAATCACTGGGTTAAAACAACTCATTCGCCAATCGCTGGGTTAAAACAACCCATTCGCCAATATCTGGGTTAAAACAACCCATCCGCTGCGTTAAAACAACCCAATCGCTGTGTTAAAACAACCCAATCGCCAATCGCTGTGTTAAAACAACCCAATCGCCAATCACTGGGTTAAAACAACTCATTCGCCAATCGCTGGGTTTGTCCATTTTCAACCCAGCATTTTTAGAGTTAAGTTGAAGGTCTTTGTTGAGGTATCAGTATTAGCAAGACAAGACCAGAATCAATATGGTTTTCATATTTCCTTGTCCAAGATTTGACCACACTCTAAAAAAATGCTAGGTTAAAAACAACCCAAGTTGGGTTAAATGTTTGCCCAACCTGCTGGGTTAAAACAACCCATTTGCTGGATTCTCTGGGTTAAAACAACCCAATAAAAAACAATTAAAAACAACCTGAGTTAAAACAACCCAATCGCTGGGTTTGTCCATTTTCAACCCAACCCAACCTAGCATTTTTTAGAGTGTATGGTAACCATTTCTGCCAAAAAATACCATAGGTGGTGTAAATGCTGTAATTATATGGGATCTTTCAAAGCATATTTTTTTAAATAATTTTGTCTAATTTATTTTATGACAGTTTTATTGATAATTATGTTATTATATCATGCTGTCATTTTTGCATATTGTTATAATGCCTTTTTATGTCGCATAATTATTTGTTCTCAATTTGCACAATGGATAGACCTAATTTTTTTGGTTTTAAATAATTGAACGCATCTTTCAGCATGATTTCCCTGTTAAATGGCTGCATTTGAAACACATTATTGTCCTTCAGCTCATAACAGCTGTCTCAGCTCCAGAAAGCATGAAGATTTTGCGTTTTGATGTGTGTTTTAGCAGTTAAATGTCTCATTAGAGCGGCAGTTGCCTGAGGTTTAATATGTGTTGCTCTCTCTCCTCTATCAGCTGTTCCCCACAAGTGATTATGCTAATTGCTGTTTGATCAGATGATTAAATTATAATTCGATTAATCCAGGGTACTAAATGCTCTGAATATATTTGTGTCTGCTCGGTTGGCTGGCTGGCTGGTTGTGTGGAGCAGCGGTCTCCTGTCACCTTGCTAGCACACATGAAGAAGAAGGGGGGGAAAAAAAAGAAACGTGACAACCTGAAATGGAAAGAGAAACACTCTGCAGAGAAGAGGGGTGGGGAGGGGTGCACTGTGTCCTTCCTTTCAGAAAACACTACAGTGCTGTAGCCTACAGATGGACATGAACCATTTTGATACTAAAACGGAAAAACAACAACAGCACCAAAAAAAAAAAAAAAAANNNACAAAAAAAAAAAAAAAAAACTGTCCATTTAGATAAAACTGTCAAAAATGGCCAGTTCATATATTACCCTAAAATTAAAAGAAAATGAAATTATATTTTGCTTGAAGACAATGTAGTCTGTTTTAGGACAGTTTTCCCCCAGTCATCTCATCATCTGAATGTCAAAAATGTCCCAATTTACCTGTATTCACCCTATTATTATTATTATTATTATTATTATATTATTCATAGTAGTAGTATACTATTATTATTAGCATTGTGGCCTTATCTTTATTTATAATATTATTATTAATATTTTTTTTCTTATTATTAAAATCCAACAGTTAGTACAAGATGATTTGTACTGTATTGCTGTATTATAACAATGAGAATGTAAGTATCTTTTACATTACTTTGCAAGCAAATTTTTTTTTTTTTGCATTATGATAATGTGAATTTGGGGCAAATTTTGCCTAGTTCTAAAGAAAATGTCATGGTGATTTTAAATAAATCTTGGGTGCGTCTCAATCAGCTCCCTAGTTCAGTAGTCAGGGCACTGGTCAGGGAGTCAGCCATTTTAAGGAATCCTACCAGTGCACTGAAACGTTCGCTCACTAAAAAGTCCCCCAATGCACCGGGAAAACCAGGGAGCATCGATGCTCACTATGTTCACTTAGTGAAAGTATTATGTGTTTCGAAAAATCAAACCGTAATTTAATTATATTTCAGCATAAACAGATACATCACTACACAGGTAGTGAACATAATCTGGTTAACATTTATAGCTTATTTACGGCTGAAATGTTGCAGTAACGAGCAAAGTATTTATCACTGCGTTACTCACTAAGAAAGTAACTACACATGCTGGATTAAAAACAACCTAAGTTGGGTTGAAAATGGACAAACACAGCGATTGGGTTGTTTTAACCCAACGTGCTGGGTAGTTTTATGTAACTAAAGTTTACTGTGTTGCTTTCTTAAAATGAACCCAAAGTATGTTGGAAATTATCATTTATAAATATGTTTAATAAGTGAACATTTATTAATAAGTGTAATAAATAATAATTAAACAAACATTTATTAAATAACTTATTAATAAATGTTCACCTTTTTATTATTATTGTTGCCTCTAGTAATTATGCGTCAGATTTTTAATTTCCAACATATTTTAGGTTCATTTTAAGCCAGACATATAGTCATTTTTAAACAATAGTTGAGTTAAATAAAACTACCCAGCATGTTGGGTTTGTCCATTTTCAACCCGACTTGGAGTGTTTTTAACCCAGCATTTTTTAGTGTAATTGCATTACTTACTTTTTATGGGAAGTAATTTATGTTACTTTTGCATTACTTTTTCTCACCTGGGCTGGGATTGCTTGTTTTTTCCCTTTTATAACAACAACAACAACAAAAGTTCTATTTTTGGTATATGTAAAGGCCTTTCCACATCAAAATCTTTAGGCTGGAGGAAAATCACACCTGTACAGTAGAGGGCGCAGCTCAAACAAACCTTTCAGCTGTGCTGCCATTCTGGATCACAGAAGAATAGGATAAAGGAGAAGGAAGTTCAACTCCTGCTTCAGCAATAAAAAATAAGTCATTTTTGCTTATGGTTGAATTGGATCATCGAAGGTCAGCAGCAAAGACATTGGTTAATAATGTGAGATTAAATACATCAAGGATGTTTTTGTAATTTTTTAATGGTGGCTGAAATAAAATGCTGCGTGAAGTCAACCAATCAAAATGCTGCGGGAACTCAACCAATCAGCATGTTCAGAGACCAAGTCACACCCCCGAAAGTTCCTGAAAAAGTACTACCTCGTGAGCAGGGACTTTCTGAGGGTACATTTTTTACCCAGAACTTCATTTAGACCCTGGTTCCTGCGGTCGAAACACATCGAGTCCCTAGTCCCCCCCCACCCCAAAGTCAACCACACTGGAAACGCAGCTTTAGATAGATTGTTGTAAATTTTTTAAAGTAATGCGTTACTTTACTAGTTACTTGAAAAATGTAATCGGATTACATAACTCACGTTATACTACTTGTAATGTGTTTCCCCCAACACTGTAAATAAAACATTTTTAAAAGTCAGAAAGATATCAGTTCTGCTGTTGTGTATAAATACCAGCAGTGGTATTGTACAATGAGGACGTTGTCATGTCACCGGAAATAATGTGTAGTGAGTCAGAGTCCTTAGCACTGCCTGAATTTGTGTACACACTATACTGATTCACCACCTAGAGAGCTGATTGAGACACACCTCTTTTCTTTCTTCTTTCTTTCATAGACTAACATTGTTTTATACTTGGAATAACATGCATTTCATGTTGACTTGATGACAGAATGACAGAAAAGTTTGCAGATAAAAATGACAGAAAAATGCTACAAATTCAAAGCATTTATAGATATGTACTGTTCAGCTTGCTAATGTTACAAGGTTAACTTCCCCACTATGGTCTTTTGTTTGTATAAATTATACTTAAAGTCTATGGCTATGTTCAGAATACCATACTACTTTTACTACATTTCACAGTACCTTGTGGGTCACCGTGATTTTGCCAAGTAAGACATGTTCCTGGATCAACATTCCAATCAACCAGTCATATTTGAGGGACAAGTTTATCGTTTATGCCAAATTTAGGCATGCAACCAGGGTTAGGTGCTTCCACAACAGTGTTATTCAACTATCTTTCCCTCTGATTTTAGGGATAAGTTATGGGTAGGATTAGGTTTAGGGCTAGGAATAGGGTTAAGACTAAATTTTCAGACTGGAATGTTGTTCCAGGATCAACAAAATATGTTGATCCAGGAACATGTCTTACTTGGCAAAATCACGTTGACCGTAAAGGGTGGTATGTATACTGTGCAGATAATGAGATACTGCATTTGCTCAAATGTGAAATATGCAACAGACCATGATGTGCTGGATACTGTATCCCACAATGCAATGTGCCTAGCTTGATCTTCCATTAAACTAAGTTATATCAACCATTTCTTACTTTTTTAAGACATTCTTACATGCAGTAAGAATTTCCGTTTTTATTTCCGACACAACAGAACACCACTTACAAAATTAAGCAATTTATTAAGGCATATGATGTAACAATGTAGCACACTACTGTTTGAAAGATTATTGCACACTGTTTTCACATACTATACCCTCTAAACTGAGTCAAACTGGATCTGGTGTAGAATCCACATCTTTGTCAGTAAATTAGCATCAGTGTCACTGATGTCATTAATCATTATATAGCATTTGTATTCTAGAGATAATGACATATTGTCTCATATAGGACCTCAGTAATGACCAGGTGTACTGAGATGTGGACTGGGATGTTTGGCATCGTTGACTAGCGCACACAGCTAACCGAGCTGGGCATTAGCCTTTGCAAGCTCAAATAGACGGATGTGTACAGATGCTATTGAAACAGACACCTGCACCATGATAAAGACAACACAGAGGAAGTCTTTTACTGAACCCAGAACAGCTTTACGTGCCAAGGAGGGAAAACAGCCACTATCCGGAGTTGTGCTGACCACAATGAGGGTTCTTGTTGAACCTCTCGCTGGCTCTAATGAAGGCAGGATGCTTGTTTGTAAAGATGCTCTACATCATTATGAACCGTCAAGGCAGGACGGCCTCTCTGGACACCGGTCTCATAGTCTTTCCTTTCAGGCATTAGATAGAGGCTTCTCTGTATGTTGACACAGGAGTTTTGACTTCCCACTGAAGAGCTCTTGTATCCCCTAATTTTTATTCCCTCTGCCCCTGTCCAATAACAGACTCTTATTTAGGAAGCGCCAAGATTAGAAGTCAGATTTTATTGATTAGACACATTTTCTTAAAACTTGAGAAGAAATATAGCTAACATCATGCTAATCAGCTAACATTAACCAGATAACATTCAGAGGATCATTTGTTCAGAAAACTACAACTCATGATACCACGACAATACCATGTTTTTGTGTTTTTCCTCCAGACATACCATGGCTTTTTGGACATTTACCATGGTATATATATAAAAGTATAGTGATATTATCAGGTGATATAATAGCGGTTATCACTATACATGGTATTCCCTCAGTACATTTCTGGTAAAAGTAATGGTTTGGCCAGTAAATTTCTTTCAAATTAAAACATTACTACATCTTGCTCTTTTTTACCGTTTCTTTCTCTAGACCTGTGTTGTGTTGCCAGGTTGTGCAACATAGTTTAATGACAATTTGTAATTCTTTTGCATTTCGTTTGTCAAAATACAATTGTACGCATTTGTACGTTTCCAAACAATCTCATCTGTACAGTTTTATGACCTGCTCGTGCAGGGTTAGGTTTTGGGGTGCAGGTTTATTTTATTTTCTTACATCATACAAAATTGCAACTTTGTAAAACAATTATGCTTTCTCGCAAGATAGGGTTGGATCTGTTCTGGCAACATGTGGTAGCCGCTATGTTAAGACTATAGTCCCAAATGACACACTTAACCCTGTAGTTTGTGAATTTTATAAGGTTATTTTGTCATTCAACATCAGAGTCTGATAGCCCCTCTCCCACCGCTACGTAATTAAAGCTGCGACAGTTGAGTGCATGAAGTGTCCAGTATTCTACACTTGGTTTTTTCGGTTAATTTAAGTGCTTCATCCGGGTATTTAAAGTGCACTTTTTCTTTTTGGAATGTTCAGCGTGAACACACGGCTTTTAGTGTTGTCAAAAGTACTGACTTCAGTACCAAGTTGGTACTGAAATTTTGAAAATGTGACGATGCCAGCATTTCCCCCAGCATTTTGAGTGTTGTTGAGTGGATTCGTAAACACCTCTGATTGGCCATTGTGTTCATGAGCTCAACAGATATGTCTGTGATTGGCTACAATGATCAACGCTTCAAAAACATGTTGTAAATAGACATCTTTGACGCTCTTCAGCAAGTGCTTATGGGAGCGTTTGAAAGCAGGCATCTATCTGTGGATCCGTCTATCAGCGAATATATTAGGGATCCGTTGATAGATGGATCCGCTGATAACATGTTTTTGAAGCGTTGATCATTGTAGCCAATCACAGACGTAGCTGTTGAGTGCGTGAACACAATGGCCATTCAGAGGTGATTAACTTAGAATCCACTCACAGCGCTCAAAATACTAGGGGGAAGTGCTGGTATCATCACATGTTCAAAATTTCGACTTGGTACCAAAGTCGGTACTTTTGACAACACTAACTACTTTCACTACTTGTACTACAAAACAGCATAAAAGTTTTGAATTTGGATGAGAACTAGTCTGACCAACTACAGTTAGCCAGTTTTACTTTTTGCATTCGAATTAGACCAATCTACTTTGACTTAAAAACGTTATGACCCGTCTTAAAGAATAAAAAAAATAAAAAAAGACTAGCTTGTAAGACTAGTCGAAGCAGTTTATGGAACCGGCCACTGGTCCAGGCCACGAACTGCCCACTTCTGACTGTGCTTTTACCACAGATTTTACCACAGTAATAAACAAATTCATTTAAATAATGATGTGACAGTGTTCGCAGTTTTACAGAAAACAACAAAGAATTTCTCTCCACAAGCAATTAGTACAAATTATTTCACAGGCATAGCTCTAATTTTAACTAAATGCACCTGAACTAGATAAGCAAGGATAGCTTCAGGATAGCTTGAAATGTAGAAAGTTGAACTAGGTTGGAGCTAAACTATAGAAGTTCCTATTTTGCTGCTGCATCCAAGTGTATTATGTGGATCACATTCTGTGCTCCCATTGGTAGTTGTGGGGTTTTATCCAAACTTTGTCAATGTTGCTGTCATTTGTCTCTCTGGATTTGAAAACTCTCATTGAAAATGAATAATGTCTGGTTGCTGCCAATCGCTGTTATAGTCATGGAATATAGAAGACCTTTTCTTCCTTATTGTGATGTACATCCGAGTGTAATGGATTATCAAAAAAGAAAACAATGTAGGGCGGGGACTTGCATCAGTTGTTCATTGGTTTTTCAGATGTGGGCGTTTTTTACTGAAAAGTGGAGGCAGATGAACGTGAGCTTGCAGGTACGGGGTTTAAGCAAACTAAATGATTCGATTCGTGCATACGTCACCAGAGAGAAGATTGTAGTTTTCAGCGGAATGTCCAGTTATGACATTTTGATTAAACATATGCACGGATTAATCGTTCACAATAAGATCTATAACATTTAGAAAATAGATGTTTGTTTTCATGCCGACTTTAATGTGAACTTCTCTTTAGGCTGAATCCACACTGTTAGGCCTTATTCAGATTTATACAGTATCTGCATTTAAATGTATTCATTTAGCAGGCGCTTTTATCCAAGGCGACTTACAAATGACTAATGCAACAAAGCAATTCATCCTACACTCTAAAAAACGCTGGGTTAAAAACAACCCAAGTTGGGTTGAAAATGGACAAACCCAGCAATTGGGTTGTTTTAACCCAGTGGTTGGGTTAAATGTTTGCCTGCTGGATAGTTTTATTTAACTCAACTATTGTTTAAAAATTACTGTATTGCTTGCTTAAAACGAACCCAAAAGGTTGGAAATTTAAGATCAGACACACGAAATCAGAAAAATAATCAAAAGTTGAACATTTATTAATAAGCAATTTAATAAATGTTTATTGTTTAATTATTATAACATGAGAAGTGCTACACTCTAAAAAATGCTGGGTTAAAAACAACCCAAGTTGGGTTGAAAATGGACAAGCCCAGCGATTGGGTTGTTTTGACCCAGCAGTTGGGTTAAATTATTGCCCAACCTGTGGGTAGTTTTATTTAACCCAACAATTGTTTACAAATTACTTTAGGTCTGGCTTAAAATGAACCCAAAATAGATTGGAAATTAAAAATCAGACTCATAATTACTAGAGGCAACAATAATAATCAAAAAGATGAGCATTTATTAATGAGCAATTTAATAAATGTTTATTGTTTAAATATTATTCAAAAAAAATATTAATAAATGTTTGTTTATTAAACATATTAATAAATGTTAATTTCCAACATATTTTGGGTTCATTTTAAGCAAGAAATACAGTAATTTTTAAACAATATTTGGGTTAAATAAAACTACCCAGCAGGTTGGGCAAACATTTAACCCAGCCGCCGGGTTAAAACAACCCAATCGCTGGGTTTGTCCATTTTCAACCCAACTTGGGTTGTTTTTAACCCAGCATTTTTTAGAGTGTAGTACCGAGTTTCACAGGGGAGATAAATAAGCAATAGTGAAAGCACAGAAATAATATTAATAATAATCTAGATATTTCTTAAATATAGTATGGGATTTGGCTGTCTGAGTAGGGTCAGGAAGATCATGCCACCAGTGAAGAACAGTGAACGTAAATGTTCTGGAAAGCAGTTTGTCCTTCTGTGATGGTACCATGAGGTGCCGCTCATTCCCTGGAGTGAAGGTAGTAGGCTGCAGAGCCTGTGGCTGTTCTGTATTCAAGCATCAATGTTTTGAACTTGATGATGATCCATTGAAGAGAAATAAAGGGAGGTGTGACGTAGGCTCTCTTGTGGGCTGGTTGAAGACCAGCCATGCTACTGCTCATTTTGTATCAACTGTAGAGGTTTGATTGCACATGCTGGAGGTCTGGCCAGACAAGCATTGCAATTGTCCAGTCTAGAAATGACAAGGGCCTGGATGAGGATCCCACAGAGCTTTCTGATGTTGTGCAATGCAAATCTGAATGACCTTGTGTAATGGACGTAGGACGGTAAGAGCTGTGCGTGTACACTTTTTAATCTCTTTAATCTTAAAAGGCACTCTAGGGACTGCAGGTTTTAGCCTCCTCGTTAGCGCACACGACACCCATGCCAGCAGACCTGGGTTCGAGTCCCGCTTAGAGCGGGTGGTTCGAACAGGAGGGGTTACACTTGCTGTCTTTGCAATGTGGTCTTTGAAGCTCCACTGATCATCAAAGATTATTTGATATCTAATCAGAGATGAGACTCAATTAAATATCAGATCTGATATTTTTACACAAATCAGATTGGCCTGATTGGCCGGATGTTACAATGAACATGTTTGTTTCGTGTTTATTCTGACGCCTTCCCAGCTAACAGGGAACATTCTCGTAACTTTGGCTAATATTCTGGGAAGGTTGTCTTAAAGTTTTGGACAAATGTTTTTCCAGTAACGTTAATAAAACATTTGTTCTTAGTTACCTTAAAAACTCGACGGATTTATTCAAACATGCATTAAATATTTAAGAACATAAAATTTTTTTAATGAACATGTACTATGGTGCATATATTTAGCAAAATGCTCCTCTCTAGAATAAATTTTTCTAGCTGACTAACGAGTTTATGATCACTGAATATGGTTCTTCTGAGGTAAATGTGACGTTGCTCGATGAGCTGTTTTAATGACGTCTTTCCGCGGTTGAAACACTAATTGAACGATTACATGAGACATGATACAGATTTCAGTAAGTTGTACTGTATCTTGTAACATACCTTCAGATGTTCATTCATGTTTATTTCACACTGTAACTGGTATTAAAGCGGAGTAGATGATCAGTTCACGTTCGCTTCGCGCTGCCTCTTCTCTTGAACTGAGGCGATACAGAGATCTGTCACGCCACATTAAAGAGCGTCAAAACGGTATTTATTTTTTGAATTTTGTAATAAAATGGACAGAATTTGAAATCTGAGACCTTGTTTCATATCAAATGTAACAAAGCACAAAGCTTATTGTGATTTATTGGATGGGAGGCGCGCTACAATGTTCCGTTTATTCATCAACTGAAAACAGGATAGACTAATCGATTCTAGGGATTTAAGAATCAATTAAAATGAGAATCAATTAAAATCGAGAAATCAATATTTTTTACCCAGAACATTTTTAGAACATATTTTTGTTGCTAACAAATCTGTTTTTATAAAATTAACTTTTTCATGTAACCTTATTGTTATATTTTGTCATGTTTATGAAAATGGAACTGATCGAAAAAAAAAATAGTGTCCATTTTATTGATATTTGCATAGTATATTCTAATGATGAACTTTAGCACAGCGCATGGATATACAAGAATAAACGGTACATCAAGTATTGAAAGAGAAGTGTTTCTGCTGCTACATGAAAACCTCTGAAACATCTGTGTATTTGACAAATATTACATCGAATCCACTGCATACGTGAAAAAGGACACAAAAACATTGCAAGTGTCACTACAGGGAAAAGAAAGTGCCCAACTTCATGTTTCTGTTTTCAACTCCTTCCACGATGGAGCGGCAAATCTGGCCGATAAACACCTTGAGTCTAGTTGTAAAATCCAAAGTGATGAAATGTGGCTGTGGCTAATTGTTGTAGCTTCTTGATATACAGTGCTTATTAGAATTAATTAAAATGTATTGAAGCAGTTGTGTTTGTCATCTGTTCATGCTCTAAGAAAGGCTTGAAATGGATTGGGTGTGTAACGTAGTGTGTAGGTTAAATGAATTTGATAATTGTTAATTACTTATGGAATTAAGAGATGCCAGTCAGTAGCCTTCAGCTGCAGCTCCAGAGATCCGACCTGACACAATCGTTGATAAATATTATCTCGCTGTACTTGGCTAAGTGACTTGCCATAATAGATTTAGAAGTTTTTGAATGTGGAAGTGCTTAGATTGAAATTGCCTGACTAACAGCCTCGTTCGTGCCATCAGCTGGGCAAATTCAGACATTAAAGTCAGCAGCGCTTTCGTTTTCCGATCTCAGCCTGCTGCCAAGTCGGCTCTTAACGAGCCGCTCACGTTCGCTCGTTTAAAACATGACAACGGGAATCAGAGGCGCACCGCAGGGCCACACTCGGCGCGCTTTACCCTTCGCCGACATCAGAGAGCCGATCTGTCTGCACATATCACAGGCAAGCAGACGGCAGGCCTTTTCTCGTCTGTCATGTCCTGCTTAATATTCATGAAAGCAAATTGGGAGACAGTCATTTGGCAAGTGCTGCGAGTGCTAAAGCCTGTGGGGGTTGTAGGAGAGAAGTGCATACTCACAGTGGCAAAAACCCTGTCCTGCTCACCCCTACCTTGTCCTCGGTCCGCGACGCCCGTCCCCAGCCGCTCCCTTCGGCACCTTGTCGCGTCCCATCTCCCCCCTCTGCTCCACAAACCCAAAGCCCCCCAGGCGGTGTTCTGAGTGCAGCCTTAATTACCCCAGGCCCCTGACAGAGCCTGTCATTGTGAAGCAGATATCCCACGATCCTGTCCAGGGCACACAGTGCCGTCCCTGCACTAGAACTGGCACAACCAGTAGGGCGGGAACTAGGATATGGCAAAAAAATAAAATTTCCATTTTTTTCAGAACCGATTCATGATTTCGATTTGTTTTTACGTTTAACTTGTCAACTTAAAAACGTAACTACAATATGATTCAAGTAACTTTCATTTTATTAACCATCTGGTTAAAAAGTTCCAAGTGCAGCACAGCTGAAGTGATCAACAATGACTTTAAATATCTTTGCAGAAAATATACATGAAATATGAAGGCAAATGTTGTACTAACTTATCTTAAACATATCCTACATACTCAGAAATAATATAAAATAAGAAAAAATGCTACATCTCTTAGCCAAAAAGTAATAGCAATGAATAACACAGTAATAGGCTATTATTAACAGCCAATGCTTTGTAAAAACAGAAAATAACAGCACATTTCAGCCTGTCACCATCATGCAGACATGAAATATCAAACATACAGTAGTAGTTCTTTTTCCATTTTTCCTATTGTTTGGCGGACATGTGTGGCTGTTGCACTCGTGTCTCGCGTCTTTTGCAGCGTCTCACCCATGAAACGGTGTGGTGTGAAATCGAGTCCCCCCCAGGAATCGGGTCTCCTTTAGGAGACTGTCGCTGCAAAAAAGGTCACTGCAAAAAAGGTTGTGCTGTTGCAAAGTGCCGGACGAGCAGAAAATGACAATATAACGGAGAGATGTTTTGAGAGCGGTGGAGACGACAGCACTGAATAAAGCCACACATACCAGCCTCATTTTTTTGACACTTCCTCATAAAACGCTGTAGTCCAGCACAGCGGCTACACAATAAGACAACATCTGTATTGCAAACCCCTCATGTTGCGGTTGTTGTTGTTTTTGGTGTATGTCTACCAGCAATGCAATAGAAACCAATGCAGATATTCTGGAAAACGAAAGAGCGACATGAACACGCAAATCGGATCTGAACAGTTGTAATACACAGTGTGGACAGTCAATAATTTTAGATCGGATTCCAATCAGATACACAAATAGTCAGATTTGGATTGACAGTGTGAACGTAGCCGAAATGAATCATTTTCTTTTTTTGGTTCGGACCAAAACAACCAAAGAGAACCGAACTACAAGTGTGAACACTCCCTAAGACGGGTGCCCAATCCTGTTCCTGGAGATGCAGAGTTCAGATCCAATCCTGATTCAACACAGTTGTCTGTAATTATCAAGTTCTTCTGAAGATTAACGGATTCAGTTGTGTTTGATTAGAGTTGGAGATCAACTTTGCTGGAAGGTAGATCTCCAGGAAAAGGATTGGGAAAAACAATAACACTGGAGAACCAAATTCACTAAACACCTTATTAATAAAACATACTATGTGTAGATAAACCCAGAATATTAATGTGATTTCCCATAGAAAGACATTATAAAGAAAACTTTAGCGTGTTGCGTTCATATTCTGGGCTCTTCTGCTTGCCTGTATATAGAATGCATCATCAATAATGTGTTTATTGAATTTAGTGGTGGACAGTAACCAAGTATTTTTACTTTGTTACTGTAGGCTACTTAAGTAAATTTTTCAATTATTTGTACTTTACTCAAGTATTTTTATTTTGAGCAACTTTTACTTTTATTCCACTACAAAACATATCGTTACTCATTATTTTAAAATGAAGAAATCGACACGTGCTCCGAGACGCAAAAGCGGTGTCCGATCCGTGCACAAACTGATTCTTTTCAATCATCCTGTTAAATCGGTTCGCAAATCACATCAAACTATTCATTCGCGAATTGGACTGATCGTATTGCAGCTGTTCTCGAGTCAACAACTCACTGATTCAATGATCCGTTTGAAATGACTCTCCAGTGAACTGAATTTACAAGTCTGACTGAAAATTAGATACTTAAGGTTACTTATGTTGAATTTAGGATTAATTATTGTAACTGAAAAACATATTTAGGCCACAACTGTCATTTGTTTGTGAATTAAATCTGCTGTAAGGGGCGACCTGTTTAAGCCCACCGAAATGCTTTAATGCGGATGTGTGTCATGTAATGCGCCATGTCGATTCAAACACCCATGTGATCTCATTTCATCTCAAATATCCAAAATACTGAGATAATAGTTTATAGTTTAAATATAAACACGGAAGTCTGCGTTAGCAATCAAAACAGAGCAAATCACATTTTAAAATGAGCTTGGCGCTTCAAATAATGGTTGTAACGATTATATCGTTATGCCACTAGGAGGCGACAAGGGGCTATATGCACGGTTACTTCCTGGTTGTCGTTAAGCCAGCTTGGGCATTTCCGGTGAACTGTTAGCTGTTCATTCTGTACTCAATGGTTGACTTTTTAATGTTGTATTCATATTTTAATGCAGTTATCACATTTACCTAATTTGCCAATAAACCAGTTTGATTGATTGCAATAAAGATTAAGCTATTGGGACCGTTTAAAAACGCTGTATCTGTAATTAGACACACACACTTTTTTTTTTTTCAGCACTTCAAATGTTATTTTTAACGTGATGACCGCAAACATTACCTGTTCATCCTTCTGAGATTGTCCCCATTGTAAAACCGAATGTTTAAAAATGTAGGTAATTCAACATTTGATAGAAAACACGTATTTAAAAATAAAAAAGACAATAATTACCACTTTAACCAGCAGGTGGCGGCAGAGTAGCATTTATTTGCGCATATATCAGCAATTTCCTCTAATCGTTTTTCACCTAGTTTTGTTTTTGACTAATTATTAAACATTATAAAATAACTAGGTTTAAAAATACATTTTGTCAATGTGAAGTATGAATTACTCACAAAATCTCATGAAAAACAATAACTTTTCTTGTGAATTAATTACAGAGTGCAAGCACTGCGCTCTCCCTTTATAATCACAGCAGCTGTCAGTCAGCGCAAGATCAATGATTTCAGCACACTTGTGAAAACACACATTTTATTCAATTAATCTAACTAAAGTGCACAATAAATATTTCATTTTTGACGTTTTTTTCACACGTCAATAATTTTTTATGCTGTCTTACGTTTGAATAACTAAATTATGCCTGACTATTTAAGTGACTATATTCTGATTATAAACTAAGTATTACTGATGCTCAACACACCAGCAAATGACATCTCACCAGAAGTTTTTGAGCTGGCTTATATAATTGCGGAAGTTCTAAAGAACGTTTCGTGCATATAGCCCAGTGACTGTTAAAAATGTATTTGACATTGAATGATTCATTCAAAAGATTTGTTCAAAAACATTGATTCATCCATTAACGAAACAAGTAAAGTAGTTATTAGTGAGTCATTGAATCATTCATTTAAAAAATTTTTTTTTTTTAAAGTAAATTAAATATTTTAAATAGACCGCAGCAATTAATATTTTGTCCTCTTGTAAATAATTATATGTTATTTTGTTTAGTTTTTTCTGTTCAGAATCGTGGGCGAATCATGATCTCTATTTGAAACAACAAAAAAAATGTGATTCTCATTTTATCCAGAATCGTGCAGCTTTAACACAAATGAAAATAACGCATTCACATTCATCTTCTCCGCTGCTGTAGAAATTTCTTAAAATGTTATGCATTTAGCCCTATTTGACGTCTGTTTTATATTGTTTGTCAACACACATGAATGTATCTGCATTCACTAATCATCCATACTGACTATTGCTAGCTATTTGACAATTCATTATCATTCATAATTATTTTGAGCAATAGGATTTATATAAAATATATAAGTACTAAATACTTTCACTATTATACGTATCTTATAAGTACTTATATATACATATATTATAAGTACTTGATTTGTGTACTTCGTCTACTACTGATTGAATTTGATATTTTAATATTACTGGAGACCTTAAACATTTTTCACATCAGGCATTTGAGAATGTCTTGCTGTTTTCAGTGATTGAAATACTGCGGCAAGTGCTGGATATGGATCCCAAATGCTCAGAACTTGCCGTTTGGTCACATATCTTAGTTTTTATTGATTTTATCTATTTTTTTTTTTACTTTTGAGAGATGATCTAACTATTCGTGACTTGAAACAGATGAAAAATTGATGGGCCTGTGCTGCAGCTATATGGATGTTTTGCCCTCCAGATCTCCGCACCAGTCACATGATTGAAAACTATGAATTGCAGTGTGGGAAAAAAAAACAGTATTATAACTGACCGTTGACAACACCAAAATATGAGTCTTTGCATGCACACAAGGTGAAAAGCATTGGGCCTAATTTGTGCTACACAAATCTTTGGGGGCCAAATTTAGATTTTTGTGTAAGTTAGATATTTTGATGTTTTAGAATATTGTTGTCATTTGTTTTGATGAAAACTAGGTAGTAAATCAAAATCACAAAACTTGAAGGTGTTTGTTAATGGCAGGTTGGAATGGTACTCGACAGTCATAGATGTGTTGGTTTGTTTGTGGTGTTAGTGTTTGCCTCATCAGCATTGATCGCACCATTGCTCAGATCAAATGCATCAGTGGCCCTGAAAGCTGTTTGGGATGGCTGATTAGACAGTTGAAGATGATAAATGCTTTTGTCTGTGATTGACTAGTCACCCTAAATTTGACTCAGAGACTAGATTTCTGCCTCTTGTGTTTTTAAATAAATGTGTAATTGTTCTTTTGTCCAATTGATGCTTCAATGATTCATATTTCATCTATATCTATAGCCAGAGTAAGCTCCAAATATAGGATATGAGATGTTTATAAAGCTGTTCTCTAGAATGAATCAGTTATTCTTATGCTATAGAGAGAGAAGAGTATAGAACGTATAGTATAGAACGAACTGATTCAACTGAGCGAGAGATAAATCAGACTTGCCAATGCTAGATATGAGAGAGAGTCATTTAGAATGAACCAATTCACTTGTTACTGTTAAAAAAAAAAAAAACTACACAGTTTTAAAAGCTGGTGAGTGTTATGTTATCTGAGGTGAGTGAGCGATTCAAATGAAACTGTCTACTAGAAAACATGTTTTTTTGTTTTGTTTTCGTGACTCTCACATCTTATCTTAAATGCTTAGTTTTTAGTTTTTAAATATTTTTGTCAAAACATATGAGTATTCCACAAATTAAATCATCAAAGCTGGAGCAAATCATAATGTTCCTGTTTTTGTGATAGGTGCAGATAGTGACAGATAATCAAGTGAATTAGGACACTGGGTGCACTTTTTGCGTAGTGAAGTGACATGTGGCCAAGTATGGTGACCCATACTCGGAATTTGTGCTCTGCATTTAACCCATCCAAGTGCGCACACACACAGCAGTGAACACACACACCGTGAACACACACCCGGAGCAGTGGGCAGCCATTGCTGCGGCGCCCGGGGAGCAGTTGGGGGTACGGCGCCTTGCTCAAGGGTCTCACCTCAGTCGTGGTATTGAGGGTGGGGAGAGCGCTGGACATTCACTCCCCTCACCGACAATCCCTGCCGGACCTGAGATTCGAACCCATGACCTTTGGGTTACAAGTCCGACTCTCTATCCATTAGGCCACGACTGCCCCTCGTAGTTTGTTCTTGCTGTTTAATATAAAATAAAAAAGCAGATTGCTTTGTGTAATCCACATAACCTGGCAAGCTCCAGTAGTAATGAAAACAATCTAGCTTGTGTAAAGCATAATTAATTTAAAGGGGATCTATAATGCCCTTTTTTACAATATGTAATATACTGTAAGTCTCTGGTGTCCCCAGAATGTGTCTGTGAAGTTTCAGCTCAAAATACCCCACAGATAATTTATTATAGCTTGACAAATTTGCCTCTATTTGGGTGTGAGCGAAAACACCGCGTTTTTGTGTGTGTCCCTTTAAATGCAAATGAGCTGCTGCTCCCGGCCCCCTTTCCAGAAGAGGGCGGAGCTTCGGTTGCTCAACAACAACAAAGCTGGAGAATCTCACGCAGCCAAAATGAGGATTGTCAGTAACGGTGTTCAGCCTTACATTGTTCAAACTTGAGTCGGACACTGATGGAGAGACTTTATTGAACGATAACGGTCTGTTTATTTTAAGCTCACACGCTGTGGTGCAAAGTGTGTACAACATATTTTTACTGTTCTTGTTGCATTTACACGGCTTTAACCAGCAGATGTCCTCAGCATGCTATGTTTCAAACGAATAACTAGTGTAATCGATCTAATCTAACAGTGAATTTAGCTGACGAAGTCAATATACTGGAGTAAAAACAACTAGTCTTTTTCACTGCAACTTCAAAGGAAGCAAGACGCAAGAAGCAAGAAGTTGTTGAGACTAGTGCTGGATACCTGAGGTCATTTTATGTTACACTGTGTGCTAGCCTGGCATTATGATCTCATCGTTAATACCATTTATTCCGAGGGTATGATCAATTGTTTTCTATATGTCCATTTACTTTAAAGGGGGGTATCACACACAGTTTCTGCCAATCTCATGTTAATCTTGAGTACCTATAGAGTAGTAGCGCATCCTTCATATCTCCAAAAAGTCTTTAGTTTTATCATATTTATAAAAGGTACATATGCTGAACCGAGTCTTTCCGAAAACAGCCGAGCGCCTGGAGGCGTGCCGTGTGAGCGGAGCTAAAGAGTGACGAGCACGTGCAGCTTTTGTGTAGCGATCGTCTGCAAGCTATCAATGGTGAGCTAAACACACACATTACACCATCGCATTATCCCTGGATAACTTTTTAATCACTATAATGAATATAGTGTATAGTGAATGATGAATAATGAATTTATGAATTCACTACGTTCGTGTTGTTTACATTATATGCACTTAGGCGCCTATTGCCAACAAAACATACATTTGAAGCAGTTTTACTCACCACCTGCTGTTCCGACTCATGACCGGGATCATTATCGCTGTGACCGCTCCATCTTTCAGTTTCAAACGATCTGTAAATCCAGCGTAGAACTGGGCCTTGTTTATGAAACCATAAGTGCCGATCCTGAGGGCTCGAGCAGCCTCGGCAAAACACGAGATATTCTTCATTCATTTTAGCCAATAAAAAAAAGTGATTGCAACTATCAGTTTCTATGGTGATTTTAATAACAAATATCGAGAGCGCATCAATGTAATGCGTGAGAACAAATCTCTCAGCTCCACTGAACGCTGGGTTCTTTGGGAAGCAAGGTTATCTTTCCCTCACAATCAATAACACACTTCTTTGGTGACATTGTTGATTTCGTGAAGTCCTGTGACCTGTGCAGCGCTGCCGACGACTTCCGTAAAGCCGAACACGCGTTGACGGGCGTGCTCTTGATCTCGTGCTCTTCTTTGAGAAGTGCCCATACAATGAATTTCGACCTTTATGACATCACACAGCCCCATACTCGAAAAAAAGACCACAAAGTTTATGAGGATTTGGCACAGAAATACTCCGTCATACGTCCAACTCATGTTTTGAAACTTTGGCCATGTTTAGCATGAGAATCCAACTCTTTAACAGCGTAAATAAGTCAGAATGCATGAAATAGCATTATATCCCCCCTTTAAAGTATTCTTGAAAAGGGGGTTTGACTTGTCAAATAGTGGTGACTTTTTCTGGACCTCAGCGATTAACTTCTCCGCAATGTCGTCTGCCATTTTAAATGCACGAGCCCTTAAATGAATGATTCTGATTGGCTGTCAGTGTTTTATAGTTCAACAACTGAAAAAAATCGTTCTGAAAGTGATCCCAACGATATCGTTCCTCTATATCGTTATCGTTATTGCTGTGGTGTGGACAGTGCTATTCTTTTATACTTAGATTTTTAGAACTATTTCTTTATCGTTATCTTTATAGTTATCGTTCTTGGTGTGAACGAGCCTTTAGTCTGGGACTATATTAAGCCTTGTCTGTGAAACCAGGCATGTGAGTTTGGAGGTTTCCATTCACAAATTTGAGTAGATTTTGGCAACTTCAGGGAATTTGGGTTTAAACAACAAGTGGATATTCTCTTTGAAGCCTCTAGATTCTGACTGGAAGTCTTTGCCTTTGGCATAAAGCTCATCGCCTGGTGCTCTCAAAGACAATTCTTATTAGCATGCTGTCAGTATGGCAAAAAGCTCTTAGATTCTTCAATTCAAAAATCTTCTTTGTCCCTTTATCAATACACATTCAGGTGTTCTGTTCCTTAATCAGTCAGTCGTGATTTATTTGAGTGAATAATTCAATGAATCACTCATAAAGACAGTCAGGTAACAACTGCAGCAAAAGTTAATCGAAAATCAAACAGTTCTTCCAAACCCGTCTGTACACAATGCAAAATAAATCAATATTTGAGTATGCATGTGTGTACGCACAAATGTATAACTTATTGTAGTATGTGGAATAAAATTCATCCAAGTTGTGTGCGTGTTTCTGAAATGCCCTACTAAAGTCACCTTGGCTTGTTGTTAGCCACTTTCCATCAGGTTCAGCCCACGCCTCAGGTGACATGACATTAAAGGCCTACAGGCAAAGCAAGGCCAGTGCATTAGAGTCAGCTGCCATCCCAATCACTCTCCCAGCCCAAATAAAAGGATGGGTAGATGTGTTTGATGTACAGACCTTCAGATGAGAGAGCAGTTTAATATTGAATAGAGTGCAGTTTTTCTTCCAAAGCTGTACCCAAAGAGAGAAAAACCTTGGTTAATTATGAATGCACACAGTACATTATTAAACAGTGTCACTTTTTCGTCTTTATGGTTCATCTCATGAAAAATTATGACAATTATGAATGTTTCCTCCGGGTTGTTGAGCATTAAAGTGCTATTTTCTTGTAAATTCAGATGTGTGGCACTTTCAAGAAGGGTTTGATGTGACTTATGCTTTTGGATATTTTATGCTTCATTTGTAAGGAAAAAAACTAAGCTTTACCTTTTCAGAGCAAACTCAACGCTCAAACTAAGATGTCGTGGATTAAACTAATATTTAATTTGTTTTGAACTATATAGAGCATAAGGTAATATCCTCAAAGGGTAGACATATAAGGGCCGGTTCACACAGAATGCATGTTTGCTGTTAAAAGTTTTTTTCTGAGCACCGTGTTCTGCGTCATGCGCAAGACTCTGCAAAGGATGCAAGATGCGAGGGCAAACACGCCTGGAAGAGATGCGCAGTGGAATGGAAAAACACTTTCAACAATAATAAAAAAAAAAAACAGAAAACAGAAGACGTCTTTTAAATGTGAATTTTAAAGCATGCCAATTTCTTGTATATCTTATAAGTGAAAGACATGCCAAGAAAATGACTTGTTTGTATTCTTATGGTTTAAGAAAACTTTTATACCACTTTTAAAAAATGTTTCAGCTTTTATCAAGTAAAAAGCTATATTTTAACATTTTATTTACACATTACACATATTAAATACTTTAAGATTTTAAGTATATTTTTCAAGATATATATATTTGACCTATTATTTACAAGATGTAATATAAGTCTCTGCTGTGAAGTTTCAGCTCAAAATACCCCACAGATCATTTATTATAGCTTGTCAAATTTGCCTCTATTTGGCTGTGAGCAAAAACAAGCCGTTTTTGTGTGTGTCCCTTTAAATGCAAATGAGCTGCTGCTGCCGGCCCCCTTTCCAGAAGAGGGCGGAGCTTTAACAGCTCATGCTTCGGTTCCTCAACAACAACAAAGCTGGAGAATCTCACGCAGCCAAAATGAGGATTGTCAGTAACGGTGTTCAGCCTTACATTGTTCAAACCGGAGTCGACACTGATGGAGAGACTCAGGAAGAAGTTACAACTTTTAGAATGAAACTGGACGTTTCTGAATGGTTAGTGGATAAATTTATGTAGTTGCTGTGGAGTTGATTCAACTCATCCACTAGCATGTGCCGTCATGTTCATCTTTTGTGCAAATCCAGCGTTGAATTGACCCTCGTTTGTGAAGCAGTCCGGTGTAAAATGACGGCATGACAACAACGCTCTACTTCAACAACTCTTCCTCTTCTCTAAAGCAGCCCAACATGGCCTCACCCCCCTTTGTTGTGTGTTCTCGGGGGCGGGGTTTATGTAAATGCTTGGTTTTGTGATGTCACTAACCCAGGAAGAAGCTTGTTGTAGCATTGGAAGCATTTGTTGTAGTCCTTAAAAAGCGATTTCTGTAAAAGAAAATATCTCCCTTTGCATTGAACTTTGAGCGTCGTAACTTTGCAGATGTTGTTTATGCTCAAACAGCAACATCACACACTAACTAAAGTTAAAAAAGTGAAATCATAATCAACAAATATTGTGAATATGAATTCATAAATATTATTATTAAATCATGGGAAGATTTGTTGAATCACCACCACATTACATTTTACAACCTGAACTAGCCTGCTCAAGAATTGTATTCTTTTAATGAGACTTTTATTCTTCAGAATTTGGAAATGACAAGAGCATCATGACTCGACTGTCAGTCCTTTCTGCTGGTGTCCAACCTTTAATGCATCCCAGATTTGTTGAAGACACACTGGTTACTCTCTGCAGTCGGAATATCTTAATTAGGATTCATTTGGAGCAGACACACATGGAGTTTAAATTTGTATTACATCAGCAGGTCTTTATTTGTTTCAGTGCCGGACGCTTGTCTATTAACCGACATACCCACATGAATTCATCAAGTGCAAGTTGATTAGTGCAGAATGTGTTGAATCACTTGCGTTGGGTAGCAGAAAGTCCTCTTGGAATGAAGATCAACAATGATTGCTTTGGTTTACAACAGCGTGAGTGAGCAAATTCTTATTGCATAAAGGCCAGAATGTTTTCACGCTCTTTAATATCGGAACAAACGCTCCGCCAAGCCTCTCGCTGGCAAAACAAGACATTCTAACAGATGGTTGCTTCAGCGTGCCACTTGATGAATGATACCATATGCCTCAGATTGCCACAGTAAAGATTATCACCATTACGAGCGCCTGTTCGCGGGTTCCGTTTGTTTGCTTGTCGGTGTTTGCTCATCAAGTGTGCCAACAACTGGAGTGTAGTATCTGAGCATGTGGGCGCACATGTGTTTATGAACGCACGTCTTCTTCTGCGCGCACCTTCTGCTTTGTGAGTGAAACCCGCTGATCCTCAGAAAAGGTTGAAACTGCTGCAATTTGAAACCTTGTTAGAAATTTATGAAGTGCTAAAATGTTTCGTCCCGAGGGAAAACACTGCCAGCTGTCACTGGTGAGCCATTTACTGCCAAACGGAGATTGGCGCTCAGATAGGGCCTGTGGCACGGCGTTGAAGAGATTTTCATCAAGACACACGCAAGATTTAGCAATTAGCAGGAAGTCATCCATCTTGAACTTTTCTTTGGCTGTGATTAGTGACATGATGTCAGATTTTCTCTTCTGTGTCTTAGTGTTGACCTTTAATACTCTCCGTATATTTACAGTATATATGTACTGTATGCATTTGAACTCATGTCATATATTTACTGTGATATTACATCGATATTTACTGCCAATTCAATAAGTATTGTGATTTTTTTTGTTGTTGTTGAATAATTGATAACACTTTACAACAAGATTTCATTAGTTAACCATAGTTAATTACTTCAGTTAGCATGAACTAAGAATGAACAACACTTCTACAGCATTTATTAATCTTAATTTGTGTTCATTTCAACATTTACTAATGCATTATTAAAATCAAATGTTGTATTTGATGACATTAGCTAATGCACTGTGAACTAACATGAACAACGCCTGGATTTTGTATTAAATAACATTAACAAAGATTAATACTGTAACAAATGTATTGTTCATTGTTAGTTAATACATTACAGTTAACAAATGAACCTTATTGTACAGTGTTACCATATTTTTAGACATTTTTGGCTACAGTACATTTGCTGATTTCTGTTTAACTTCTGTTTTTGGTTAAAAATAATTATTATAATTCTTAGTAAAAATACTGTTTATAATAATAGTAATAATAATTAATTGAATCAATGATATGTAGATAAGTTTTTTCAACTCAATCGATTAATTGTATCAACCATTTTATCATAATTTTATTAGTATTTAAAAATCGAAACTTGTGTAACATATAAACTTATATACTGCACACTGTAAACCCGGATAGGTTGAATTAACTTAAACATTTTGAGGAAACTGGTTGCCTTAAAAATGTAAGAATTAAAAATGTTTTGTTTTTACTATCAATACATTTACTGTCATTACACTTAATAGTATATTTTAGTCCAATTTATTAATTTCCAAGTTAAATTTATATTAATTGTTTCATTTTTTAAATTTGTTAAACTAGAAAATTAAGAAAAAAGCAAACAAATAAAGGTGCATTCATACAATTTTCTGTTTTATTTCAAATGTTAATTTGAAAATTCAACAAAACATGAATTTTTCATGTCCTGAAAACATTTTCCCCATAAAACATGTAAAAAAAAACAGTTAGCTAGGTGTTAACATTGGAATTTGAAACTTGAAAAGAGCCACTCAGCCATTTTTTAACTTGACTTTACATATTAAACTGTGACAGAATATATGTATAACATTAAAAACAAATGACTGCCATTACAGTCAACATTAATGCGCCTTCATCCGTACTACTGTTCTCACTCACTAACTCCTGTCCTGTCTTTTCCTTCACAGTTTTCGGTGAAGATCTACGTTCCAGCTTATATTTTGTCAATGCATCTCTGCAAGAGGTAGTGTTCTCCAGCACCACAGGGGCACTGGTGCCGTGTCCTGCCGCGGCCGTGCCCCCTGCCACGCTGCGCTGGTACCTCGCCACCGGGGAGGAGATCTACGATGTCCCAGGCATCCGCCATGTGCACCCCAACGGCACGCTGCAGATCTACGGCTTCCTGCCGTCCAGCTTTAGTAACCTAATCAATGACAATACGTACTACTGCACAGCGGAAAACCCATCAGGAAAGATCAGGAGCCAAGATCTACACATTAAGGCCGGTCAGTCAGACTAAAAATCATAATTCAAGAACATGAAACCCAGTGAGAAACACACAAAAATGTCTTTTATTATTATAATAGCTTTATTTTTATCATTAATTTAACTCTTGCTACTTATGTACAACCAAAAAAATCACTAACACTTTACAATAAGGTTTCATTAGTTGACTATATTAGTCAAAAGTTTTATTTGTGAAAATCTACATTCACAAACAATGAACAATGTTGTAATTTTTACTTTTTAATTTAACTAAATATATTGTTAGTTCATGTTAGTTAATAACTAATGTTAACAAATGAGACTTTATTGTAAAGTGTTACCAAAAAAAAAAATATTGAACACCTTTTGAGTTTTTGAAATCTCCTACGGTACAGTACATTGTTTAAAAGTGCTCATAGAGCTATGCTTCTGTGACAGCTCTGAGATAGACAGATGAAAAACACTGAAATATTAATGAATTTTTGCTTAGGTCAGTCATGTGTGGAGAAGACAATGCCGGAATTTGGGTCATTTAGTTTTTAGTACATTTCAGCCAACTGAACGAACCACACTCTTAGAAAAAAGGTTCAGTTGAGTTCTAAATAGAACCCTGGGGTTCTTGACTCAATTAAAAATGCCAAAAAGGTTCTAGATCTAGATAAATGTCTTCATCGCACAATACTTTCATGTTTAATGGGTTATTTCAATGTTTTCTTGTTTACAAGCTGTTTAATTCATAGCATTGAATTGAAATTAAAAATGATCCCATGATGGGAAGCCCTAAAAGGTTCTATATATGAAGCACATGACCTTTAAGGTTCTATTTAGAACCTTTCCTTCTAAGAGTGCAGCAATAGGCCCTGATCTTTTTTCTTAAATATAAATAGCACAAATATTTTCAATAAATTGTGATGCATTTTATTTGGTAACATTTTATTTTGATGTTTTTGATGAACCAATTTACCAGTATTTTTTTGAAAAGGTCCTGTTCACACATGATCTCTTACCTGCAGGGCTGTAACCACCGTAGCCATTGAGGGGGACAAGGCTTCCCCAATAATTCAAAAGTGCCCCTCCCAGTATTTGCAATTTCTCAAAGGGTTAGTTCACCCAAAAATGAAAATTCTGTCATTTATTCCTCACCCTCATGCCGTTCCACACCTGTAAGACCTTCGTTAATCTTCGGAACACAAATTAAGATGTTTTTGATGAAATCCGATGGCTCCGTGCATAGCCAGCAATGACATTTCCTCTCTCAAGATCCATAAAGGTACTAAAAACATATTTAAATCAGTTCATGTGAGTACAGTGGTTCAATATTAATCTTATAAAGCGACAAGAATATTTTTGGTGCGCCAAACAAAACCAAAAAAACGACTTATTTAGTGATGGCCGATTTCAAAACACTGCTTCAGGAAGCTTCGGAGCGTTATGAATCTTTTGTGTCGAATCATGATTCGGATCGCGTGTCAAACCGCCAAACGGCTGAAATCACGTGACTTTGGCTGATTCGACACACTGATTCATAACGCTCCGAAGCTTCCTGAAGCAGTGTTTTGAAATCGACCATCACTCTATAAGTCATTATTTAGTTTTTTTTGGCTCACCAAAAATATTCTCGTCGCTTTATAATATTTATATTGAACCACTGTACTCACATGAACTGATTTAAATATATTTTTAGTATATTAATGGATCTTGAGAGAGGAAATGTTATTGCTGGCTATGCAGGCCTCACGGAGCCATCGGATTTCAACTAAAATATCTTCATTTGTGTTACGAAGATGAACGAAGGTCTTACGGGTGTGGAACGACATGAGGGTGAGTAATAAATGACAGAATTTTCATTTTTGGGTGAAATAACCCTTTAATGCTGCTCTCCATTATGTACCACTCCATTTGTTGATAGACAGTTTAAAAAGTTAAATTTTAAAGTGATTTATCCTAACAGCGCTCGTCAATGTCAAAATGACGGAAAATCAGATCAAAGAAGGCGGGACTTAATGTTCACTGAAGACGAGTGTGAACACCAGTGCAACACTTTCAGTTTTTACAGTGAAAGTGTGCGTGCGTGGTACGATATAAGTAGCTGAACGTTGAATATTTGACAACTGTTTTACGATGGATATGTTTAACGAGCAACAGTACCATACAGTGATGCAAACTACTCAACTTTTAAAAATGAATTTCTCCATTTTGAATCGAAAATATGCTATCATTTAAATGATGTTATTCATAACTGAATGTGACGAGACGAGATGTTTTATACATTTTTGACATATCAGACATACAAACAAGAGTGAACGTGTGCATATTTTAAATAAAATATTATTTGCGAAGAGTTTAAACGGACTACTTCAAAGCTATATGCTAATTAGACCTAGAACTTCTTTTACCGTTCTTATTTCTTTTTAATCCCCTTAAATCCCTTTTAAGCCTTTATTTTTTAAATTTCATTAAAATAAAAATCCCCCCTCCCCCCAAAAACGGTCCCCCCTAATGTTCAAGACATGGTTATGGCCTTGCTTACCAGTAAAGACTGTATGTGTGAAAGAGGCTGTACTCAACAGAATGTGTTACAAAATAAAGTGAAACCTATTGCCTATTTTGCACATTTACTAATGTATTTATTACTAATATATTCGTATATTGCTATTTATTTATTTAACAGAATGTAATTAGGGTATATAGAGTATATGTTGATCCTGGAACAACATTTCAGTCAACCAATCAGATTTGAGGGACAAGTTTACAGTTAATGTCAGGTTTAGGCTCACAACCAGGTTTAGGTGCTTTTACACCTCTGATTTTAGGGATAATTTATGGATAGGGTTAGGTTTAGGGGTTATAGGATAACATTTTTGGACAGGAATGTTGTTCGAGGATCAACAAAATATGTCTAACTCGGCAAAATCAGGATGTGCTTATTGGAATTCATACTTTCAGTTAGTATTTTGAATTTGTAAGAACGACACTGAGTGAAAAACGCTTGTTTTCTCCACACCGCAGTATTCCGGGAGCCGTACACAGTGCGTGTGGCCGATCAGAGAGTCATGCGAGGGAATACGGCCGTCTTCAAGTGCATTATCCCGGCCTCAGTAGAGGAGTACGTCAGTGTTGTATCATGGGAGAAAGACACAGTCTCACTTGTCTCAGGTAGGGCACTGCTTTTGATAACATTTGCAACTCAACACGAAAGGCAATGAAAACATGATTTGATCACCCCATCAATATCACTGACTTTCTTTTGCATATTTTTTTAAACAAAACTGCTGTTCACTCTCCAGCATAAATGTTGTGTCTCAATCTCCCAACGTTTAAACAAAACAGCTCGTTTAGTTTACTTTTTTTTTTTTTTAAGTAGTTGAATGCTTCACTTTATATCTTGTTTGTTTCAACCCTTTGATTGAATGGGACCCTCTTGTTGGATTTGCCACAAATGGGAGCATTTTGGAAAGTTCAAGTGTGGTTTGTTGCATGTAAAGTTGAACAAGTACATTCACTTGAAGTAAGTTGGAGCCCTAAGATTCAAAGATACACCTCTCAAAGAATCTGGCCATGAACATCTTGTACCAGAGCCTTTATTGAGCTTTGAAAAATCCATTCTCTCACCAATCAATGTACATCACCACTTATGACTAGCTGACGACATTTCCATGGTAACAGTCTGGTAGTAATTGGCCGGTGTGGTTGGTGAAATATGGAATACTATGCATGATATTCCTCATATCTTTGTGAATGGTTCTGCAATTACATGGTCAGGCTCATTTATAAAGATGAATAACTGTTTTAGCTGACGTGGTCGCAGCACATGCCAATATCAAACCGTGTGTGAAATGTCAGAAGCATTAGACCAATCCAACGCTCTTCCCTCACTAAATATTTAATGAAGGAGGACCTCAGACGTGTGGCTGAAAGCTCTCTGGCATGTGAGGCTGAAGAATTGTTTACTCTTGCAGAGAAATGGGCTTTGTGACATATACAATGAGGTTTTTATGCTGGCATGTATCTGTGCTTCATTCCTTTTTTTAATCAAGCAGGTTTCTTGAATAGTTGTGAATGTGATCAGCCTAAAGTAAATAGAGTAACAATGCTTGTAGGTTAGTTGAGACAAGTTTGGAACATGTATTTGAACATGTATTTCACAGAAGGAGAACAGCAACAAACAAATGTACCGCCCGTAATCAATCCAGCTGTAATGTCTGGGAGACTACAGGTTGTACATTTGAAGGGTTAGTTCACTCTAAAAATGAAAATTCTGTCATTAATTACTCACCCTCTAAACACGCAAGACCTTTGTTCATCTTCAGAATGCAAATTAAGATATTTTTGATGAAATCCGAGAGGTTTTTTTTATCCCCCATATAAAGCAACGTAATTACCACTGTCAAGGTCCAGAAAGGTACTAAAGACATCCTTAAAATAGTCAATGTGACTGCAGTGGTTCAACCTTAATGTTATGAAGCGATGAGAATACTTTTTGTGTGCAAAAACAAAACAAAAATAATGACTTTATTCAACAATATCTTCTCTTCTGTGTCAATCTCTTACGCTGTTTACGTCCAGCGCTTCCAGATTCTACGTCAGAACGGCGACTCATTATTGGCCAAGGCTGATCACGTGATCAGCACGACGCATGTGTGTGATGCTGACGCTGGACAATAATGAGTGGTTTAGTTCGAGTAAAACATCTAGTCTATAATTCGTCAGCCATCGGCAATGGACTATGTCATCGTCTATCGGCCCAACCCTAAAATGCAATTAACATTAATTTAACAGCATTAGATATAACGTAAAGCCCTAATGTACATAACTGATTAGAAAAAATAAGAAGAAACAGAGTTGTTTCAACAAAAAATACATCAAATGTGAAGTATCACGCAGGGAGTTCTGTGAATTTCATTTTACGGTTTTTCACTGTAAATTAAACAATGACTTGTTCTTTTTCACTTCCAGTTTTTGTATTCCAGTATTTTACTGTAAAATGACATTAAATATAATCTATTACAGTTATTTACTGTATATAGTTCTGTTAACAAAGTAAGAGTTTTTTACCGTAGCATTTTTACAGTCTTTTACTGTTAAAATCACAATCATTTTTTACAGTGCATGTACAAATACTGCTAAGCCCTGGGTATACTTCGTTTTTTTTTTTTAGCGTACGCTAGTGTACATGCGCGGTCAAACGCACAGCCTTAAGAAGTATACTTCATTTGACTCGTGCACAGGTATTCGACGCATGCGCAGTTTTGAGCAATCTCTCGCCTTGAGTTACAGCTCATGTAAACATCTTTGTGTTCTTTTATGCTAGAGTTGTACAAATGTGGGTACTTTCTAACCTCTTCGCACAGTCTCTTGTCTATGTAGGCCTCCATTGTCGCTGTAGCTTGCATGTGTTCCGCTCTGTTCTGTTTATGCAGTTTTTCATTGACTACCTTGGGAATCGACGCCCCCAGAGCACGAGTGCCACCTTGTGGATAAACTAATTACTGCAAAAACAATTAAATGCGCATATGTGACCGGTTACAAAAATCTGGCGGTGTGTGTACAGTACTTCTTCTGGTGACGAAATTCATGTCACGCGCACTGTACGCTGACCCTCGCATACGCGTAAAAAGTGAAGTATACTTTGGGCTTTATTTAACCTTAAAAAAAAACCCACTTTAACCAACATATTATCTTAAATGGTATGTTAAATGAGTGCAGATTTCTGTAGTTATACATTCATTTCCTTTTTTCTATTTTTACAGAAAAAATTTGTAAAATATGAAATAACATTTTATTTAAAATTACACATAATTCTGTAAAAATACAGAAAATTCTATGCAAATATCTGCAAAACAACAGGCATTTCATTGTATAATGACAAAACTGGAAAATTCTGTAAAAAAATACAGACCATTACCTGTAAAATTACAATTATTTTTAACAGTGTATGTATTCGGTCATACACTGTTGGCGTAGTGTTTTTCGCGTACGGTATAGTAGGGAAGTATTTGATTTCAGACGCAGCGCATGTCTTGTATTTTACCTTAAACACACAAAAATGTAGTTGCAATTTTTTTTATGTCATTGTTTCAAAATGTGACATTTTTATGAGTTATTTGAGTCAACACTTGCATTAAAATGTCCAATAATTTATAAAAAGAACCAAAATGAATCATAGTTTTGCAAATGTTGCATTCTGAAATTAGTAATCATCCTTTTTAGTTATCATTTTAAAAGGATCAGGATTGACGCATACAATACTGTGCGTCTGAGCTGAGCGCTTGTGCTGTTAGCATGAAGCGTTCCATCTCTTTTCCCTTGTCTGCTTAGCATAAATCAGTGTTCGGAGTGGACGCACGAGCTATTCCGGCCCTATAATTCCGGCTAACGCTGGAGATTGTCCTGCAAATCACAGAGAAGATGAAATGCATGATTACAGAGTGGGACTTGTCTTAATTAATGAACTGTGATTGAAAATATAATTACAATATGAATTACCTCTCAAAATAAAGACTGCTCCCTAGTCATTTGAAGCGAGGGCCTGTTTTAAATGTGAATGAACGCGGCCTAATGATTCTCTAACTTACCATTAACCTGTCATGCATTTTAAAACGGACCTTTCTGTGTGTGCTTTCAAATTCATGGTCGTGGATCCGTCCCCTCTCGGCTTTTGATAAACAATTGACAGCTCTAATAAAGAGATGAAAGGCTGTGCAGGTGAAAGGGCTCGTGTGTGTGCGTTTGTGAGTGTATCTTCCTTTTTTTGAGTGTCCAGAGCACAGAACAGGTCCTAATGCACCTTGCAGGCTGTTTTTGTATGTATTTCAGGGGTTCGACTACTGAATATTGATGGTGGCCATTTTTCTTTTGTCATCTTGTCTGTATGCAGGCCTTTTATCCATTGGCTCACCCATTTGATCTGGTTTTAGTGACTGAAGGGATGCAATCAGCTTCTTGGATGAAACATATATTTAAAGTCAACATGACATTGAAATTAAGCCTATTTATTTTCATAATACACATTTTCTGTCTTACCATGTATGATTCGGCATAAACCATCTATGTACCAAAGAAAAAAAAATCTTTGTAATCTTTCATCAAAATGTAAAAACGTGCTTTCCTTTTCTGATGACATCACCATGCCCTCAACTGTTTTAGCCCCTCCCCTCTAACCACGTCATATGTATGGAAGCTTGTTTCCACCACACAATGTGTGTGTATCTCACAATTCAGACTTTTCTCAGAATTGTGAGATTTAAAGTCAGAATTGCGAGATATAAAGTTTACTCACAATTGCGAGTTATCACACAATTCTAAATTTATAACTCACAATTCTAACTTTTTTAAACATCAGTCTTTTTCCCTCACAATTGGACTTTATAACTCGCAATTCTGACTTTATAACTCGCAATTCTGACTTTATAACTCGCAATTCTGACTTTATAACTCACAATTCTGACTTTATAACTCGCATTTCTGACTTTATAACTCGCATTTCTGACTTTATAACTCGCAATTCTGACTTTATATCTCGCAATTCTGACTTTATATCTCACAATTCTGACTTTATATCACACAATTCTGACTTTATAACTCACAATTCTGATTTTAAAACTCACAATTCTGACTTTATATCTCGCAATTCTGACTTTATAACTCGCAATTCTGACTTTATATCTCACAATTCTGACTTTATAACTCGCAATTCTGACTTTATATCTC
>RJVU01046426.1:464648-484148 GCA_003731715.1 Anabarilius grahami
CAATTCTGACTTTATAACTCGCAATTCTGAGAAAAAAAGTCAGAATTGTGAGATAAAAAGTCGCAATTACCTTTATTTTTAAATACATGGCGGAAACAAGCTTCCATACATATGTGTCATGTATAGGTCTTGGTAAAAAATATAGATTTCTCGATTTTAATTGATTCTCATTTTTACAAAAAAACTAATATCGATTCTTGAATCCCTAGAATCGATTAGTCTATCCTGTTTTCAGTTGATGAACAAACGCAACATTGTAGCATGCCTCCCATCCAACAAATCACAATAAGCTTTGTGCTTTGTAACGTTCAATGTGAAACAAAGTCATTTTATTACGAAATTCTAAAAATAAATACCGTTTTGCTGCTGTTTAATGTGGTGTGACAGATCGCTGTATCAGTTCAAGAGAAGTTCATGTGAATTGATCATCTCCTCACTTTAATACCAGTTACAGCTTGAAAAATAAACGTGAATGAACATCTGAAGGTATGTTAAGATACAGTACGACTTACCGAAATCTGTACTGACTCCATGTATAGTTTAAAGCATTAGTTGAGAGATTTTTTTTCCCTTGATAAACTTTGCCATGTACTGTACCTCATATATATAAAAAATAATCAATATTTAATCGAATTGAATCAAATCAAAAGCATTGTGAATCGAAATCTAATCGAATCGTGAAATTTGTGTCAACACCCAGCCCTAGTCATATACATGAAAGAGGTGTGTTTTTGACTCTGACCCCTGTTACTCAGATCGCTCAGAAACCAGCAGCTCCTCTAATAACTATCCTATACACAGCTTGTTGCATTCATGCTAAACTTTGGTCCCTCTGTCATTTTTTTTTTTTTTTTTTNTCAGCGCATTGCCTTTGGCTTTTCTCATTACGGTTTACTTCATGGCTGCAGAAGTGTCCCTCTCTCATGGCTGACATTCACTGACATTTGTCAAACCATTAAGCTCAATTCACTTTCCCTTCCAGCGCAGTTAGAGGGGAAATCACAGCCACATGCTCTTTACTTATTTAATGGTTTGTTTCTAATGGGACTTTGCTGTAAATACTGAGAGTTTGCATTTGCAAATGCGTCGATGAGTTAATCTTTTAAGGTGCCGTTGTGGATTGGCGCTTAAGATGCTAACTGGAAAATGAATGAATCATTTCAGCCATGGTACTTTAATGTGTTAGTGTTTTAGCCGGTGGGAACACGTTCAAAATTCATCACTCATTGAAAACACAGTGTAAACTCTGCAGTCTGAATGGGAGTTTCAATGAATTGCTTAAATCTGTGGGAAATGACTTTTAAAATATTTATTTAAAAATAGTTTGGCTATTTTCTTAAAGGATTAGTTCAGTTCAGAGTTAAAATTTCCTGATAATTTACTCACCCCCATGTCATCCAAGATGTTCATGTCTTTCTTTCTTCAGTCGAAAAGAAATGAAGGTTTTTTAAGGAAAACATTCCGGGATTTTTCTCCATATAGTGGACTTCACTGGGGTTCAACGGGTTGAAGGTCCAAATGTCAGTTTCAGTGCAGCTTCAAAGAGCTCTACATGATCCCAGACGAGGAATAAGAGTCTTATCTAGAGAAACCATCGGCCATTTTCTAAAAAAAATAAAAATTGATATTCTTTTTAACCACAAATGCTCGTCTTGCACTGCTCTGTGATGCGCCACACATTACGTAATCATGTTGGAAACACGCGTGACGTAGGTGGAAGTACCGCGGTAGGGCGAAAAAATCTCATTGTGTCCAACTTCAAAATCGTCCGACATCGTTGTTATACTTTTTTTTGTAAATTAGTCTTTGTACGTTCACTGTAAACACTGGATCGGTACTTCCACCTACATCATGCGTGACCTTTCCAACATGATTACGTCATGCGTGGCGCATCTCAGAGCAGTGCAAGATTGTTTTTTCTTGGAATGTTTTCCTCAAAAAACCTTCATTTCTTTTCGACTGAAGAAAGAAAGACATGAATATCTCGGATGACATGGGGGTGAGTAAATTATCAGGAAATTTTACTCTGAAGTCAACTAATCCTTTAAGCGTAAACTAACAGTTTTGATCAATTTCCAGAAAACGAGACTTATAATATGTTCAGTATTATGTATTGCAATTTAGGAATGTTTTGACATTACTGAAAATCAAGTCAAAAATACTAAGTAAGAACATCTTTTTTTGCAGTGAACTAACTGAAACAAAAATCACAGTAAAAATTCATTTCAGATCACTTCCTACATTCATAAATCAAAATCTGACCTATAGAGGTATAAACACTAAGCGTGTGAGTGGAGAGAGGAATATCAATGGCGTGGACTCCTCTGGGCGACTGCCGCTGCTTATAGAATATATAAAGAGCGGAGGGGCGGTCAGACATGTTGAAAACCCAGCGCCATGTTTGAGTGAGTGCGGCTGGGGCCAGAGACGGTGTCTGTGGCTGCCGCTGCTGCTGGGAGCCTGCAGATAGTGCATTCTCATTAGAACAAACCCACACTCCTTTCATCTTCCTCTAGCCTGCAGATTAAGTTGGAGATGGTGAAGCATCAGGCTTACAGGCTGAAGCTAGAGGAGAAAGATAAATGTAAGCCTTTCTCTCTCTCTCTCTGTCTCTGTGCTCTACCTTCTCTTTGTGTGTACAGCAAATGTTCTATGCAGTGTGGACGTCTCTCCTGAAACCTCGCTCACTGCTGTAGGAGTAATGTGAAGATTTCTCCTGGCTTTAACCCTCTTCACACCTTTCTTTACCTATATTTTTCATAATAGTGGCTCTGGAGATATATATATATATATATTTTCAGGAGAATAGAATTCACTGCGCATTGTCAAATAACACTTATTTTGCTCCTTTCATGCCTACAAATTTTTTTATTATTATTATTATTATTTCCCTCATTTTATAATAACAGTAAAGGCATTAAAACTAAACTGGCGCTACACTAATTGGCTGCTTTACCTTCACTATCTTCTCCAACTCAGCCATTAAAACTATATTGAGTGTTGGTGTAGCTCAAGCAATAGAGCCTGGCACTAGAAATGCCTCAGTCTCAGAGTTTGTTCAATCACAGAGTTTGATTTCCAAGAGAACGCGTGAACTCATGTACGTTAAATGCACCGTAAGTCGTTTTGGATCAAAGCATCTGCAAAATGCATAAATGTAAATGTATGACCAGCAGATCATTTTGAAATCTAATTTGTCACATCATTGTTTCGTCCAGATGAAATGTACTTGCAGCAGTAATTGTGATGTGAGCTGTACGCGTATCACTTATAAAAAATAAAAAAAAATCTACAAATTCTGCTCCACATGCCTTTAAAACCCCTGCTTTCATCACACAAAATACATCAGAGAGAGAGAGAGAAGGAAAAAGAAAGAAGGATATAGTGTAGAGGAGAAAAAAAGGACCTAAAAAATCAATAGCTATGTACATTAATCACACAGCTGCCACTGAGAATTATGGGAGCATAAGCTGAAGGATGCATTTGTGCATTTGCAGCATGAGTGCTGGTGAACGTTTAGGGAATACAAAGAGAGAGAGAGGGGTATTGGTTTTCTGATGTCTCCTTTAAGGGTGCGATGAACCTAAAGAAATGGTTAAAGGCTTGGTTTTTATTTCATAGTAGACATCAAACTCGGTTCATTTTACATACATACACTGACAAATGTGAAAATACAGTGTCGTTTATTTAAAGTTCATTTTTATATCGGTCTAATCAAGAATAATGATTTCCGGTTCAAACCCGTTTTGTTCAGTTCGGCAAAAAGCAAACAACACTCCTTAAAAAATAAACTAAACAATTTTGTGTAAATAGTATTTTCGCTTGACACCAGTGTTAATTTGCAGAACATATACTGACTGCAAAAATTAATGTGGGATTGATTTATTGATTGATTGATTGATTGATTGATCGAAACCAGGCTACATAACAAAAAAGATGATGCATATTTTAAAAACACATCACAATAATAAACATTAAATATTCCTGTCTTTATTTATAGTACTGTAAGTTTTATCTTAAGTGAATATTATGCTAATTTAGCTTTTGTTTATGGTGAAGTTGTAAAAAAAACTAAAACTTGTTATATTGATCTACATTAAATAACAGTACTTAAGGAAATATTTTATTTATTGATTTACATTTACATTTATGCATTTGGCAGACGCTTTTATCCAAAGCGACTTACATTGCATTATATTATACATTTGTATCTGAGTATGTGCAATCCCTGGGATCGAACCCATGACCTTGGCATTGCTAGTGCCACGCTCTAACCACTGAGCTACAGGAAAGTCATTAGTCGATTTAATCACAGATTGTCTGATTTACTAGTCATACTATTTGTAGGGCTGCCATTGACTGAAGATTTTTTTTGATCGGCTAGTAGTCGTTCATTTTAAGCGATTAATCGACTAATCGCACATTTATTAATAAACCATAAAAACAATAAAGAGAATTTAATGCCTACATAGCCTTATCTGTTTCCAAGCACACACATAAAGCTCGCCACAGCGCTCCGGCAGAAGGAATGATTATGAATGCGTCGGGGAAAAACAGCAAGGAAACTGCTTTAACATTTTAATAATTAATTGATAAACTTTTCTACGTTTTCAGCTGCAGTGATGATGCTGACTCGTCAACCTGAGAATACTTGTTTTCCCGTTGAATTGGTTCATTTACAAGTAGACGCTTTCTATAGATATGTTGTTCATGTCTGTGAGGCAAGTTCACGTGGAGTTTCGGTTCTATTTTTTCCCGGTGCGCTCTGAGAGAGAGACTGCAGAAATCACATCCTGTTTGCTTTCATTATTTTACAAATCAACGTTTTGTTGTTATTGTGAGTGCACACAAATAAAAGTAGACTCTTCACAGATTCAAAAGATGTATTACTCTTATCTGTATGACCAAAAATTTAGTATTTTAAGTGCAAGTGATCGCACCGGCGCCTCCATGTAAGCTGTCATGCAGTAAGTGCGCTACTATTCAACTTTTACACTCCACACAAACACTTGAAAGCCCACATTTTTCTAGGTTAACGTTAAAGCGAGCGGCCATGTAAACTTGCTACTACTTACATGTTTCAGATAATAAGCCATATTTGAGGTTGATGAATGATAGGCGAATGTTTGGATGTCCTGCCTGATGTACTGTAATTACCACATAGACCAGCTGTTAATGATCTGTCTGTCACAGACAGCGTGACTTTGCCACTTCCTGTGGATTTTTTTTCTCTGCGTCTAATAAATTTTTGGTCGACTAAGCCTCTTCTCGTCGACTATTAGAGGGCAGCCCTAGTTATTTGAGTTACACAAATATAAAAATTGTACTGCGTCCAAAATCGAATACTTTCCTACCATATAGTTTGTGAAAAACAGTGCACAAACAGAGCAGTATGTCCGAATACATACTGTAGTATTGGAAAAAAAGCAGTTTATTGTCCCATGAGGCCACAGGAGAGGATTTGTGAATGGCAGTGAAGTGACGCAACTGATGCTGTACATGACAGTGACAATTATGATGCCAACTATATAGTATAGGGAAGCATGTGATTTCAGATGCAGCCTATGTCTTTACTGCTTCCCTTAAGAAGCAGACTTAGCATTTAGCATGCTAATATGTGCTATTGCTCGCTAACGTTTTTTTTTCTTTCTTCAGTTTATGGTCTTTTTTAAAAAAATATATCTTTTTACTTTGTGTGTGTCGTAGTTATTCTTCATTTGATGTGTTCTGATTTCAGTTTCAAGGACTTTTAGTATGCTTATCATTGTTTTCCTGTGTGCTTTGTTTCATTTTCCCGCTCTTTGTTTGTTTCTATGGTAATTGATTAACTAGCACACCTTCTTGTAGTTTGGTTCATTATCATTAGCTATGTTTCCATCCACCTATTTTTATGCGCATTTTTGGGATATCGCATAAAAAACTGCTGGATGGAAACGGCAAGATGCACATAAATTCTAAAAATATGTATAAAAACGTTGCGCCCGTTTGAGTCAGATGTTTTTTTTAATCCGATAAGAAAACATGCTCATAAACTATGATGAATAATAGAACAGAATAAATCCCTCGATGTGCATTGAAAAAAAAATCACGTTATTTTACGCGATGGGGCGGCATGTTCTGAAATGCCTGAGCAAAGTCTGCCGTCAAAGTGGTTCGGTATAATGACCTTTCCAGAACTGTCTTTATGAGGGATGCAAAGGGGCGGAAAATTTCCAGAAACTTTCCAATATTTCTGAAAGTTTCCAAAAATCCTGGAAAGTTTCTGGAAATTCTGGAAATGTTCCACCCCTTTGCATGCCTATGTCTTATACAACTGCGTTCCCAAACAGCAGCATCTGCCTCCGAAAGCAAGATAACACGTTTATTGCGTTTTGTCTGCTCTCTTTTCTTAGTGATATTTAGTGCTAGTTTATCAGAAAGTGACTATTTTGTTCTCTTCGACTCACTGGATGGAAACGCTGATTTATTCACAAACGTTTTATGCGATATTCAAATTTTTCACATAAGTTAAATTCGCAACTTTGGATGGAAACATAGCTAATGTGTATTTAAGTACACTGTTTTTTTTTTTTAGTTACTAAAATGTGACAGTATGAATGTAATTTTTGTCTTATTAAATAAAAATATGATGTTTGACCCAAACCATAAATATAATTTGAGCAAAACTTGGCATTAACAGTTTTTTTTGGTCTAAAGTATCTGTTTTTTTTATCAGTGTAGAAATCTAACGACAGATAAAAGTAATATCTAAGATAGAACACCAAATTAAAGGTCTGTTTGTCTCTTTTTTTTTGTAATTATTAAACTGCTATCTCCTATTTGTTATCACTTTACTGAAATAAACCATTTTTTGGTAGATTCCCTGAAAAGTGCACTTGAAAATGCATGTTATACATATAAATATGTACGAAAGCGAAGGAAATAACCCTGGATTAATCCCTCTTACATCAATGTTTACTGATAAATAAGAGCAATATGGTGGCGATTAGGCAGTTTAGGATGAATATGATTACCGACCGTGCTCAGGCCACTGGGGACTAAGCGAGACTTAATCTTTAATAAGCGCTGATGGCTTCGTTACTGTCTGATGCTATGCTTCCGTTTGGCTCCGCTCCCCAGAACGGGACTTTTCCCGAGCTTATGGATAACACCACGCTCTGGACCACGGCCAGGGCATAAAATGGCAGCGCTCCAAATGGCAGATTAGTAATAAGTGTGGCGTGAGCTAATTACGGGCAGAACAACCAATTAATTTCAGTTTATAAACGCCTGTAGATTTGGCCTCGTTTTTACCCCAGGTGCTCTGGAACGGGGTTTATCTCGCCCCATTGCTGGAGGAGGTTGGTGGCAGGTGTTGTGGGCCGTGGTTGAGATCTTCCATATGTTCAGATGCAGAGGTGCTTTTGGAGATCTGAGTGGTGCTTCGCGTCTCATCTTTGGATCCAGGGTCTGCGGATGTTTTAAAACCAAGCGCTCAAAACAACAGCGTTCTTGGACAAAAGATTTGTTTGTGCTGAATCTTGCCGTCGAATCTTGTAGAAATGATCAGAGTTTAAGTTTAAGGCTTAGGGCTATTTTTGATATGTGAGGATCAAGGCCATGTCATTACTAATGAATGGAAACATTTTCACTTCCTTCCTCACTGTGCCAAAAAGATAAACTATATGAGTAAAGATTAACTAGTGATCTGATAAGCATGATATAATGTGCTAATTTTAGTTCATTTTTCAAATGAATGTTATTATAAAATTTATAATGCTTATTTCTTAAAGGTGCAGTATGTAATATTGACAGCTAGTGGTTGAAATAGGTACTGCAATCCAAATTCAAGTTGATTGCCCCTCCCCCCTGGCTCAAACGGGTTGCCGGATTCAAGGGCATACAATGGAAATGAGTGCAATTGACAATGGAAGGCAACAAGTTGATGAGCTGATTCATCTGTGTTTTAGGATGCCGAGATCTTTTAGGTTGGGCAGAGTCTGCTATATCTAACCCAGTTTGTTTGCTGGCTTCCATAGCTGAAATATGCTGTGTTTTCCACCAAATGGCAATCCGGAGTGTCTAAATACTATTGGGTAAAATGGTAGTGGGCGGAGTCACACAGATCAAAACAAAAACAGACGTTCAGACACGGAATGCACATTTCAAAGTAATAATAACTGGCTGTCGCATTGTTTTTCAGATAAACAAGTACTGCAAACACAAGTAATTTGGTAAAGTAAATTTTTCAAGTTAAGAAATTCAAAGGTTAAGAAAGCAGAACTAGCTGATTTTTATTTTGCACTCAAACATTTTAATTGTTCTTAAATTGAAATATTTGAGTAAACTAATTCATACATTTAACTTAAAATTATCATGTAATCTCAACATAAACTTTTTTATTAGTGGAAACTTAACAAGCTATAACTAGCTAATACAGAAAATGTTAACTTGCTAATTTGCTAACATGTTAACAATAGCATGGTATAGCACTTACTGAATGAGTACAGCAATATAAAGCATTTAACATACTTGCTATCAAACTAAGCCGAATGCGCCACTTGTCACCATGATGGTAACTCTCCAAAAACCCACATTAACAGAAATTAGCATAACAAAACATTAATCACTACTAAATATCCCACTTAACATCTTGCACAAAAAACATTATATAACACTTAATTTGCCCATGACACTCGAAAGGGAGAGTAAATGTTAAAAGCATGCTGGGAGATAGAAATCCCAGTCCAGTTTAAACTTAAGTTTGTCTAAATTAAAAGAAATGAGTTCATAAAACTTAAAACAATGAAACAAGTCAGTTTACTTAAAATATATCAGTTCTGTGAACTTGAAAGAAAAAGAAAGTGCGAATTACTCATAAAAGTTAATTTGACTAAACTAATTTGTTAAATTTAAGTTTGTCCTACTCAAAACAGTCAAAAAAAAATGACATACAGGACCTTTAAATGTACACTGCTTGCATACATTTCATATAAGAACTACTGAAGGCTACTGAAACAGTCTAAGTATGATTATCAGGACCTTTGCTGGGAATGAAATGTAGAGAGTGGACCTTTGAAAAACTCTTATTTAGGTCATTAATAAAGAATCATTGGTAACACTTTGGGGAACAATTCTCACTTTTAACTAGTTGCTTATTAGCTTGCATATTACAAACTATTAAAAGGGGACATTAGATGCAAAATTCACTTTTACATGGTGTTTGGACATAAATGTGTGTTGGCAGTGTGTCTATACAACCACCCTATAATGATAAAAATCCACCCAGTGCTTTTTTTTTAATCCCGACAAATCATGAGCACTTTGTCAGATCAAGCCATTCTCAGATTTTTGGCAAAGTGACATAAATTTGCACAGGCCCCTCCCACGACTCTTGACGGACACTGCCGTCTTAGCATAGACCCGCCCTGAGTGAGCTGTAAACAGTTTGCCATTGTTTCGACGCTGCACAGGTGTAGACAAGAATGTTATTGGATATAAGAATGAACATAGCAGTCGTCCTTTACTCTCAACATCTGATCCGCTGAAGACGCAGTGGGTTAATTTTGTTTTTGAAGGGAATGCGCCCCCAGATCTACCTATATTGCGCGATGAATGAATCTTTGCAAATAACGTGCTAGTCATCAAGTTCCACGACGAATGCAGCTAAAGTTAAAGGCAGTTCACACCACACAGTTAAACGCCAACAAACACGTCTGTTGGAGTTTGTTGATCAGGACGCAGCCTCCGAAATGAGACGCAGCTAGTGTGATACCCCTGTTGGCGTCTGTTACCGTTGGTCGGAGATTGTTTTCACCCGACTGAACATTTTTAATCGGCGTTTGTTGGGTCGGGGAATGTCTGAGCAGTGTGGTATGATTTTCCAACAAACGACAACAAACTCTGATGTAATCTGCCCCGGCCACGAACCATTGCCATGACGATGTGGCAAAGACTGCTGTTTGATCGCGCCGGCGCGTCACGCATACACAACAAATCACTGCAAACGGGACATCGCAGCTTGTTCATTATCAAATATTACAGTCAAACAAACATATATGTCGTAATTCATAACTGCACGTTTATAATGAACAATGCATTAAGGCGACTGTCTTATTACAAACTGTGTACATTTTATGTAAAGATAACATGGTAACACTACAATAAGGTTTAGAAAGCTGTTAGTTAATGACTAACAAGTAATTTTCAAATGTAAACATTTTTGAGTATTTATAACTGCATAAATAAGAATGGTGAGTTCAATGTAATACCTGTCAAATACTGTTTACAGCCCGCCCGTGGAAGATAGAGGGGGGTGAACAGTAGCTCATTATCATTTAAAGGGACATGCACCGAAATGGCTCGCTGTGAACAGAGCTGTTTTTGACAAGGTAAAAAGGGTGTTTTTTTTTACACAACCATTCAGAAATTTTAATCAAAGTATGTTATAGACTTTTCTTGAAGATCATAAAGAGTCATACTAACTTGTGGAAAACCGGCATCCGATGTCCCCTTTAATAAGCATTAATAAGAGTTGAGGCAAAAGTCATAGTTAATATAGTGTTCCCCATACCAAAGTGTTAGCGAATCATAGTTAAAGTGAATCTTTGTCAGTGCAAATGTTTACAGCCCTTCTCCCCATGTATTATATTGTAACACGTTGAGTTCTCTCCCTCTATACACTGAAGTCCCTGTATAGATGAGAATAAACAGACCCTGCCCGACTGCTGTCTGGGTGTCTCAGCCATAACTCTCAGCTGTCTCGTTTGACCTTCCATCCTCTTTCTTGTTTACCATGTTAACCATCAGTCTTGAGCCGTTTAGTTCCTGCAGACCCCTCTTAACCAATCACAGTTATTTTGTTAAACCTATTGGATACGTTAAATCATAGGCTGTTCAGAATAGAATACCATCTCACAGCATACTGTGCACTTTGTAATATACCCTGAATACTGCCGAATATAAAATAAATAACAACCAGAGTCACTGTGAAATAACACATTCCTTTGGCCATGTCATGTCACAAAAGAAGATATGGGTGAACTATTCCTTTGAAGATCTGTTGATTAACTATAATGTAATCAGTCAAAGTTGATTAAGTCATACTACATAATATTTTTGAATAAAACTTTTAATTAAAATGTAATACCTTGTCATACATTGTGGCACATTTTTATTAGTGCAAACTGTCAGCTCTCCGTTTTCAGACAAAGTGACACGCATCTTCAATACTGATCTGCAAAATGTCATGAGTGATTTTTCCCCTCAGTTAGTGGTGGATATCATGAGCTTGCAGGATGACCTTTGACTCTTGATGACGTACACTGCAATCTTAATGTAGCACGGGTCAGCCAATCGCAACGGCTTCTGCAAGCAGCATTTGCTTATCACATGAATTCAGCTGTGCTTTTGTGGCTTTTATGTAAGAGCGTAGAGCGAAGTCAGTCACTCTGTTTCATTTTATCAAATGTATAACATACTGCATCACTCTCTTACTTGTTCCAAGCAGCTGCTGTTCGGAATTTGATACGTGCCTGTTGTATTTAAAATGATCAATTATGGTATTCCGAATACATGAGGGTGAAGGGGATTTCTATTGCTGGTTGTGCTGAAATGAAAAACACAGAGAGAGAGAGAGAGAGAGAGAGAGAGAGAGAGAGAAATTTGGAATCGATTTTCCCGTTACTTTCTGCTGTACTTGTGTTGCCATGGCAACATGGTCAGGTTTCTCCATCCTCCCAGGGCAAATGTAATTGTTGTCTGTTTCTCAAAGCTAGAGTCAACATTCAGCATCTCACACTCTCATGGCTGCTCAACACATCAAAATCACACATACGCTCTTAAGTACAATTTAAATGGGTATCCACAATTAATGGTAGTGTTTTTTAATCATTAATAATAATAATAATAATAATATTTTTTTTACCAACATTTCTGAAATGATGCTTCCAAATGCTGAATTTTGTCCACAGGTCGTATAATAAAAATCATTGTTTGCTTTTAATTTATTTTAAGGTATTGACTGATTTTAGATTTTTAGTTTTGATATATATATATATATATACATATAAATTTATATGTATATATACAAATTTATCAAAAAAAAAAATCTCAAAGTATCCTTTGTAAGCCTTGAAAAAGCACACACACACTTGTTATTTGTTAACACACAAATTATTTTTTATTTATATTCATGTAGCAACTAAACAATAGAGATAACAGTCAAGCAGAATAAATTCAAGCAGAATCATTTCTTTTTTTAAAGGTATAAGCACTGTTTTCTGTTATAAATATAGTTGTTGTACTGTCAAAGAAATGATTTCTTCATTACGTTACACCATTATGCTGTAGCACAGTTATAACAACATCTTTGTTTCCCTCCATTTAGAGTGGTGGGAGAATGTGCAGTGAATTTATGAATGTAATTTTTAGCCATATTGATTTTACTTAAAACTTGGAGGCAGCAATTAAATGTTCCAGTTGAAGAGAGTTCACAGTGTACCAGAAATGTAAGCCAAAGATAAGACAGCTTGTCCTGATATACAAAGTCTTGATCAGAAAGTCTTTATAAATGGGACTAGCCTGTTTTCCTTCAGGTGTAATTAGCAGGTTGACTGGTTTGGGAGCAGGGCTTGACATTATCTTTTTTGCACACCAGTTACACTCAGCATTTTCACTGGACACAATTTTGACATTGATACCATAGGGGAAAAACTGCCATATGGATATTTTTTTAATATTTTCTCATAATTTGGCAGCAGGTTCATTAGGCTGCTGTCACTTTAAGACCTGATGCACGGATCCATTATACTGTTACACATTCTTTTTCCTTCTCAACTGTTTTACGTGAATTCTCACCAAGACCGGCATTTTGACATTATTTTGTGTTTTTGACTGTTTAAAGGTGCTATATGCAAGATTTTCACTTTAATAAAGCATAAAAATACCACAACATGTTTGCAGATATTTAGGTAACATGCTAAGTTCACCTACTTGTTTCTCAGAAAAACAAAGCTACAGCCAGATATTCTACTTTGAAAGGTGCAATCCGTGTCGGAATGTCTGCCTTTGTTTTGGTCTGTGCGAAACCGTGTGCTTCCAGTTTATCCAATAGTATTTCATCACAGGTTGCCAGTTGACGGAAAACAACGTATATCGTAGTATGTAAATATATTGCAATATAAAGAGCGGGACGTGCTTGATGTTAAAAGTGTTATAAGCGGAATATATCCTGAAAAGGAACTCGGTGCAGCGCTCGTGCTGACTGGCACACTGCCAAAGTTGCGCATGAAACTTGCCTCTCTCAGAAGGCGATCGCGAATTAGAGACGTTCTCCATGTTAAAGTGTATTAAGCACAATAAGTAGGGGTGGGGGATATACTGGTAGACACGATTAGCCGGCAGAAATTTGTCAAATTATAAGAGATTTTGGACGATCGTGTGAGGTTGCTATGCTGCGCGGTCACGAAAGCTTATAATTTGCATGAGTTTTTAAGCAAACAAGTGGTTTTAAACCGTTCAAGCCCAATTAGCAGTGAAAGACAACTCATTTCAGCATACACACGCTCTCTGAGAGACAGTTTCTCAGCGCCGTCTGAGAGAAGCCGCTGCTCATAGAGCGTGTGAGGACTGAACTGAGTGCTTTTTGACGCCTAATTGGGCTTGAACGGTTAAATACACATACCTATGTGCCAAAGTGACCACGTATTTGCAAGTAAACAGAGCCATTTATGTCTTAAGTGAAGGTACAGTTGAGAAAGACAAGGCTTGAGTTAATGGATTGGTGCAGTCAGTCTTAAAGGGACAGCATCCAAATTTACCTGCTGTCATTATTAATGCTAATCAAACAACAAAAAAGAGAGAAAATCTCTTACTGCTTACTTTTGTAACTTTAATAAGAATAAATGTATATTTAATTTACACAGTAAAGACTATGCATTGTTTTTCATACCTTTGATTACTTTATACATTTTCTAGTGCTTGAAGTTTTTTCATGTAGGTCTATTTCGTCTGTCTTTGTTCTATTGTAGTTTGTTTTCTTTGCTCTTTCTTTATCACAGCTGATTTGTCTTCAGTAAGCTTGAGAGTTTTTTTAGGCTAGTATACGTTTTTTGAATTATATTGAAATTGATGATAATTATGACATTTCAATGATATGGAAAATTTTGATTTCATAAAAATCTTATTTAAAGCAAAAATAACTATATCGTGATATATATCGTTATCGTGATATAAGATTTTGGTCATATCGCCCCGCCCTATCTGGAGCTGCCGTTCGGTTGGCGACTAACAACGAACACTTTGTATTTACTCTTGTGTACTGTGCGTTCATTTTTTGTGCTTCCTTGTCATTCGTTTATCAACTGCGCTTTATTTTTCGTGAAGCGTTTTGTTGTGCGTCAGCTGTGATAAACAGACATTCACTCGCATTGCGTGTGTAACAGAGGCCAGATAGTGAGAGCTGAGCAGGTAAACCACTGCACACTGACGCCCGCTGGAGAATGAGGTGTTTAGCGTCATTGGTAGTGCATTCGCCGGGGTTCAAGACCGACTCGGAGCAGGGTGGTTTGGATTGGAGAGTGAGTTTTGGAGGCAGAGCAATGAAGAGAGGGGTGGGTTTGTTTGGGTTGATTTCAAATATCAACAACGTCCAACAGCGTAGTCCAAATTCTACTTACAGCACCTTTAAGTGCAATAATCAGCAAAAAAAGGCTCAATTTAGTTCTGAGAGGCGGCTTTATGTGTGCACACTTTTAGTGTGAGGTCAAAATCTGAGGAATGAGTTAAAACATGTGCAATACGCCCAATCCCACGCCGAAATTCACCAACAATATTCATCCGGAGCAGATGAAACGAAGTGGGTTTGTGTCAACTCGCTGTCAGAGAGATGAGAGAGAGAAAGAGCAGCTGGTGTCGTGTATCTATTAAGCAGAAAATGAGTATTGGAAGTGTTTCAGACATTTCAGTATCGATATGTATTGATACTTTTGACAACACTACTAACACTACTTAGTTTATTATTTCAGATGCCTTTTTAAAAGACTACAATTGAAAAATGTATATATTGTATATAAAATTCAACCTGCCAAAGTGGCTATAGGAGTGACTGCGTTACACACCGCACGTCCTGATATTGCTGAGTTAGATGCGTTCCTGGGTCAACATATTTTGTTGATCCTGGAACAACATTCTAGTCTACAAATTTTGTCTTAACCCTATTCCTACCCCTAAACCTGACCCTACCCATAAGTTATCCCAAAAATCAGAGGGAAATGATAGTTGAATAACACTGATGTAGAAGCACCAATTCATGATTTTAAGCCTAAACTTGACATAATCTGTAAACTTGTCCCTCAAATCTGATTGGTTGATTTGAATGTTGTTCCAGGATCAACCAAAATGTTGACCCAGGAACAAGTTGAACTCAGCAATATCAGGTTATGCGTTACACACCACTGCTGAAATACACCTGCATTTGACGGGTTGGCGGGTGTTGATGTCAAGACCTGTTTGGCAGTAAACTAGCTCAGCAGAAATCCCAGCATCTGAATCAAACAGGCCTCTGGCTGACATCTGTGTCTCATATGGATTTGTCCCGTGGCGACGCTGCTTCTGCACCCTCCTTTACTAAATCACTGCTAATTAATACCTATTCCTCAGGGACAAAAAAGCATCCACATGGGAATTACAGAAGGCTGTTGATTCTGTAAAAGTTGTTTTTGGCTAAAGAATTCCCAGAAGAATATTGCTCTGGCAAGGCTGGTTACGTTAGGTTGTTTTGGCTTTTTTTTCTTTACTGTAATTATTTTGGGAAATATAACCGCTGGAATGTCTGGGGTAATTAAAAGTGATGTATCTAACTAGGCTGTTAGGATGTCCCTGTCCTCACCCTCCACTTAGAAAATCATATTATGAGGTACAGTAATGGTGTCAGACAGTAACACCAGATGATTTTATTTGCATGTTACTCAAAGGTACTTCAAAGAATACCATGATTTTACCATACTGCTACACTAATAAAAAAACATGGACATTTTACATTTTGTTCCTGAATTTATTGTGGTCATCGAGTTTACTTTTTGCATTTTGTGCAATCTTTGATGGTTATAGTCTATAAAGTTATAAATATGGATATTTTTCTTACAAAAACCCATCGCTTTGCGTCAGAAGGCCGGATTACTTTTATGGTGGATGGATGTGCTTTTTGGGCTTCAAAATATTGGTTACTATTCACTCCCATTATAAAACTTGAAAGAGCCCGATTTTTTTTTAATATACTCTGATTGTGTTTGGCTGAAAGAAGAAAGTAATATACATCTTAGGATGGCTTTAGGGGGAGTAAATTATGGGATAATTTTCATTTTTTCATTTAACATCCATTAGCATGATCACAAATTAAAGGTGCAGTGTGTAAATTTTAGCGGCATCTAGCGGTGAGGTTGCGAATTGCAATATAGAGAAGCTACGGTGGCCAACACAGGACAAAGATGTCGTCGTCTGAGACAGCAGAGAGTAGCCAGTCAAGCAAACACGCTCTGTAGAGTGTTTGTCCGTTTGGGGCTACTGTAGAAACATGCCGGCGCAAAATGGCGATTTCGATGTAAGAGGACCCGCAGTGTATGAGATAGAAATGGTTCATTCTAAGGTAATAAAAACATAACGGTTCATTATGTAAGGTGTTTATACACCACTGAAAACATAGTTATTGATATTATATTGCATTTCTTTCACTAAAATGTACACATTGCACCTTTAATTTAGAACCCAGATGTAAAATTTTACTTTATTACTTAATTGTTATGTAAATCCTCTATATTTGTACACACTTGCACCTTGATGATCATGTATGATAGTGAATCATCACCCTGTGGCTTACTTCTAATTGGTTAAACTGATGGTGTTACTCACTGTGTCACACCCTCTGTTCTCCTCTATATATGTTATAGATAACCATTTAGCATGACCTCATATTTTAGAAATTTGAAGTTAGTTACCCTTCAGTGTTTTAACAGTATGCATAGTAAATGACCATCCATGTGTAGTCATGCATCAGTGTGGCTTTAAAACTCCCAGTGCTCTCTCCATAGCTCTGGCTGATCGCTATTAGGGCTAATTCCTGATAATTGCTGGGTTATTAGGTCAAATCCATTCCACACGAGTCTGCCTGCGCTGTAATATCACTTTCATGCCTTTTCCGTATGTCTATTTTCACATTGATGGAGTTGGCTCCTGTATCAGCCTGTAAGATTGATTTTAAATACAAATATTTTATTGACTGAAACAGATCAATGTATGGACAGTGCTGCCTAGAAACGGATTACATGTAATCAGGATTACGTAATCAGATTCCAAAAATGAAGTACTTGTAAACAGATTATATTGTTTTCAAATGTTCATTATCAAATTACAGATACTTTTTGATTGCATGATTACATATTATTTACACAATAGCAGTGCATTGTTGATAATTTAGTGATTATCCACAATTAATCTTTTACATGTTTCTATAAAAGCATATGGCATTTAAAAGTTATACATAAGAAAAGTTATGTACGTTTTTTGTTTTACAACAGTATGTCTCTTTCAAACACATAAAAAAAAATTATCATTTCATATTTACATGTAATGTAGGGACTCCATAACCTTTTTTTATCAGCTGAACCTCTTTAAATTAACATATTTACTGCAAGTAGCCCCTGAGATTTTAAGTTAATAATTAAATCCATAATTTAACAACACATTTGCATGTCCGCAGTTCTCTGTCATCGTTAATGGTCACATGGTCACATCTTTTTTTGTGTTTAATTTCTGTGTTCAAGTGTTTATTTTGATTGTTTTTATTTTAAAATGATCTATTTATTTTAATTTAAAATTTGTATGGTTTAGCGTAATGAATTATTTGCTTTATCAGCTTATATACCCCCTGCAGTTCCTTCACAAACCCTGACGTAATGCGATGTTTAATGCATATCACGTTGTTGATAACAAAAATGGAATATATTTTACAAGATTAGCCAATTCAAATCAATATGATAAGTCGGTTAGTTCAAAAGTAATCTAAAAGTAATCAAAAAGTAGTCAGATTACATTACCTAGAATGTAACGGATCACATTATAATTACAATTTTGGTCATGTAATTTAAAATCAGTAATTGAATACAATTTGTAAGTAATCTACACTGTGTATTGACAACATTTTACATATAAACAGCTTTGGTGGTATGCACATTTTTTACACTTCCCATTGGACTGTGTATGGAATATGCTCACTTGTGGCGGTACACTTAAAAATATTCCTGAAATTCCAGTTCCAACTAGTCTGCAGAGGATTTGTAAAGATTTGCACATTTCAAAAGTTGCCCTTAGATAAAAAGGTTCATGTTGTAGATGCTGCCAAGACAACTAGACCTTTCAGTGTTTATGTACAGATCAAACAGGTGGTTCTTATCTGATGATTATGTTATTATATGTCAGAAACTAGCTGTTAAAGCCATTTAAACAATTTACCTTATTGTTCATTACTACCACAGTCATTTAACACAAGACACCCCCCAACACCCGCACACTTTTATAAAGTACTCTATTAAAACACGCAAAAGCAAATTTACCAAAAAAAAAAAGTATTTTGTAAATGGCTTGCGGACAGATGGAGAGCAGCGTAACTAGTGATTCTTCTGAAGTGGGTGAAATCTATTTGCTTGTTGAAGCTGCTTGCATAATCCTTTAGTTCCAGTTGGCAGCTGTGAGCAAAGATACGGCACTGCGGGAATTTGCATGAATATCATTGAGAGGACAAAGAAATGAGCGCGATAAGCGTGCATGTGCAGACTCCTTTGCATAATCCCACCAAATCCATAATCTGAGCTCTTAGAAAATATCACCGAAATATAAGCGAGGCGAAAACCCATTAATAAGTGCATACAACTAAAATAACGCAAGATCACATCACTTTTTGTAGAGGCCGACAATTCATTATCAATGTGATTATCGTTCATCCACAACGAGCAATTAAATAAAAACAGGTATGATACCTGCATGCTCAGAAGAGAATTCCATCGCTCGAAGGTTTCTCTAGCAACAACCTGATAATGCCCTAGCAACCATCCAGCAACAACTCGGTGTGGTTTTCTGTTAAAGCTCCTCACAATGATGTTTGTACAAAAATTCCTCAGGAGGAAAAAAATCTCGACATAAACAGGATGATTTTTGATATACATCAGGAGTACAAGCTTTTTATTGCTGACTTTGGTATCATCGCACCTCAGTTTGAGTCATTGTTGATATTATATGACCAAAAAATTATTATAAGTAAGTTTTGGCTCACTATAGAAACTATATTGATTAATTATGGTGGTCAGTTATGGTATATTGATTAATTATTAGTGCTGTCAAATCGATTAAATTGCGATTAACCATCTAACATAAAAGTTTGTAAATATGTAATATATATGTGTGTGTGTGTGTATATAATATCACATTAATTATATAGTTTTTTTTTATCTATATAATTAATTGATTATA
>RJVU01046426.1:484619-532759 GCA_003731715.1 Anabarilius grahami
TATTTTTATTTTTTATTTTATTTATTTATTTATTTTTTTATATATTCTGTTTTCTGTATTTTTCTGGATTCCATTTTAATGGTTTAGTCAAAAACATCTCTAATTAATTGATTTAATAAAAAGCAACTTTATTCATTTGTTTACAATAATACGGCCCTATGAATTATTTTTCCAGAAATTCTGTGCTGTGTATGGCATAAAACATTCATTTATTTTTAATCAAATTAAATTTAAACATAGTTAAACAGGTTTACTGTTAAAATTAAAACGTGGATGAAAAATTCTGATTATTCCTTCAAAAATAAAGTCTTAATAATTATTGTATTATTATTATTTGTAGTAGTATTACATTATATAGGGCTAAACCAAACTTTTATTTTGACTGGTTGCCATGATCTTGAAGTTTCTGTGTGTTTATGATATGACAATAGCTTTTTTTTCTCAAATGAAACGATAAAATGCTCATGAAGTGACTGTCAGAGCAGCTCTGGAGATGAAGGTTATGTGTTCATGTCGTCATATAGTAAGATGTCAGACACTGGGAAGAACACGGCGAGCGTCACCCGTGCTTCAGTATGTGTAGTAAACGTGTTCACGTGTCTGCGCCATTCATCACACACAGACACGCAGAACATGGAGGAATTATATTCAAAAAGCCTTCTTGCGGTTTAATATTCACAGACTCTAGTCCATATCGCAATTTGATTAAAGTGTACCCACCTACTTTTGATTTATTCATCCAAAATTTGACAAATCCCGTGAAATTCCACGTTATACAGTTTTTATGAATTGGATTCCGCAATTCCATCCGTGTTTTCTGCATTGCGGAAATCATAGGGCCCTGAATATGGTACAGATAGCTTTTATTTCTTTACTTCAGACAGACAGCAAATCATACAGTAACTTCAATGCCTTCTGACTTCACAAACGGGCCAGTCTCTCAGGACACGCCTCGGTCTCCGTAGTGTTGTGATGCGTCATATTCACATAGCAGCAGTGCTGATGAGAGAACGCGCTTGAGAATCAGTTTAGAGAGGAGACATCAATCTACAGTACATACAAATTTATTGGTCACTTTTGTAAACAATAAAAGTATTTTGCATCTACTAATAATTATATATAAATAAATCAGTTTTACCGATGCAAATATGTTAGAAATGATGCATCGCGATACAAATGCCAACTTGTGTCCGCTGCACACTTTTTAAAAATCAATGCATTGCATCGTTAACTTTTACGCTGATGCACCGATGCGAATCGGTGAACCTTACCATCCCTAATATGTGTGTGTGTGTGTGTATATATATACACATATAGCTACATATATATATATATATATATGAAGAGTTTGGTTCCAAAGCGCGATAAACGGCATTAAAATAAAAATTTAGTTTCCGCCAAAATCAGTATTGTATCTGGTCGATATTGAAAAGTCAGTTATTATTTTGCGCAAAATGCGATTTCCGTCGTGTTATTCTGTCACGTTTTCTCCCTTTCTTTTCAAAACGCGACAAACGCCAGTCTCCCTTCTCTGCAGAACGCGATATATCCGCTCAACCAATCACAGCGCACCATTCCACACACTGTAATGGTTATACACCCGGCATCCTAGTTTTCCTTATCTGCTCTGTACTTTGTGATCAACAAAAACATAAAAATGAATGATTTTGACGGCATTGATGATCCTGTGGTGGTTTCTGCGGTGGGGAAGAAACGCTAGTCATCGAAATGTAATCATTTACGTGAGGAGATTAAGAAGATGAGGCACTCGAGTCGGGAGGAGGAAAAATGCGGCTGTTGCTTGTTCCACGACAGCATCAAACTTCTGTCGCGGTCCACAAAACTGAATCATGAACAGTTTTTAAACGCCGTTTCTAATACCAATGTACTCTGCAAATGTGTTTATTTTAACCGTGCGGTGGCACCAGATACTCTTTAATCAGTAATGACAAACAGAGACAATTAATTTATAACATTAACAAGATGAACCGTTGAATTCATTTTGGGAGCGACGACTGAATTTATCTTTAGTCAAATGACTGTATATAAGATTAGTATTGACAAAGTTCAGAGGCTGTCATATATGTGAATCAACTTACTTTGTTGTGTATTTTCAATATGAAAAATAACTTTTATAATGATGGATTAATTGCATTTTGAAAAAAAAAACGTGTCATGGATTTATTGCATTNTGTCATGGATTTATTGCATTTTGGGGGAAAAATAATCAGTTTTTATAATAAACCTTTGAAAATCAAAATCTAGATTTTAATTTTTAATGTTTTTTATGACCAAAAGATGCTATGTGAAAGTTTGAAACAGAAAATAGTGGTTTTCATCTTGCCGCTTTCTTGGTAAAGAAAACACATTTTTACTCAAATTAATCAAAATGGATTTATAGCGTTTTGGAACCAAACTCTTCATACATATATTGCTATTTATGACTTAATTTGACTATAAGAATTTTAATTTAAGATAAAAAAAATTTTATTAGTCAATGTTTAATTTAGCTTACTATAATTAAAGACAACTTCCACAGACCTTAATGTTTATTGTGAGTTTTTTTAATATGCATCATATTTCTGTTATGTTATATTATAGAAACAAAAGACACCCCAAAAAAATATTAAAACCCGCAATGATTTTTGCAGTCAGTTAAGCTAGCCATGTGTATGTGTTCTGCACATCACACTCTGGTGTCAAGCCAAAATACTTTTTTAACAAAGTTTATTTATTTATTTATAAAAAATTTGGAAAATGTGTGATTTTTTTTATTAGACCAATATAAAAATGTACTTTAAATAAATGTAAGCAACCTGCCAAATGCAGGAACCTTGCTTAAGCTCTTTCAACATACAGAAAACCGCAGCAACCGCATAGCATTACGGCAACAAGCATTAAGTTTTGCACAGGCTTTTTCTTCAGAAAATGTCATTTAGTTGAGAGATGTTCGTGTGTGTGTGTGTGTGTGTGTGTGTGTGTGTGCATGTTTTTGTGACATATCAGGACACAAATGTGTATAATGACATGGGTATGACATAGGTATTACAAGGAGAGGGTGACTTATGAGGACATACCCCATGTCCCCACTTTTCAAAAGGCTTATAAATCATACAGAATGAGTTTTTGTGAGAAAGTAAAAGTGTGCACAGTTTCCTGTGATGGTTAGGTTTAGGGGTAGGGGTAGTGTAGGGGGAGAGAAAATACAGTTTGTACAGTATAAAAACCATTACGCCTATGGAATGTCCCCACAATTCACAAAAACAAACGTGTGTGTGTGTGTGTGTGTGTGGTTGTATTGGTGTATTTCTTTGGCGAAAAGGCTAAGAAACAAGAGAAAGCAAAAGTCTGCACATGCACTCTATCTAATCTCATTGCTCAGAGAAACATTTATGATTTTAAACAAATCTCATTTGTGGTTTTCTGGTGGCATTATGTTGAAAAGTAAAACATCCAATGATTTGAATGCGCCTCGGTGATGTTGAGAGAAGGGCTTTGCGTTTGATGATACTATTGGCTGCCACAGAAATGGTCGGTGAAGCTCCACTGCCAATTGAATGAAAGCAGTAAATCATTCTCTACAGACAGAAAGGGCACTCGTTTCTCTTTTCCTCCTGGCTGTACATGCTGAAAATCTTGAGATTTAGTTGATTATAGATTCATCATACTACATAGTTTATACCTTTAGATGATCTTACATTAGTGCTTTTCTGTGACCACCTCAACCCGTACAATATTAACATTTCATTCCAAAAAGATGGAAGAATAATGTAAAAAAATGAAGAAAGAAGACAATTCTGTTTGAAATATTTATGTCTGTGTAGGCAAGAAAATGGCCCAAATGTGAGACACGAGCAGAAAGGGGGAAAATGGCAGGAAAACATGACGTGTGGGGAGAGAGAGAGACCGAGGGATGAGGAGATGTGTCTTGTAAGCGGCTCACTCCAGGGCTGTGGCGCATAATCAATGAAGAGAAGTGCGCGCTGTAACCTCTGTGTTCGAGCGGTCTCGCTGAGGCCCATCCTATTTTTATAGGGAGGGCAGGTCTGTTGCTATGCTTCAGCTGAGCAGGACTACCACCGAGAACAGGCCACTCGCCACCAGAACCACTGCGCCTGTGCCGAGCACAACATTTTTACACAGTTGTCTGACACGTTAGCCAAAAAATGACGTACATTACCCACTGGTTGATCAAAATTGATGCTGACACACAATTTGAAATCCTGCATTGTATATTTTCAGTGTAATCGACAGTTCTGTAAACATTGTTTCAGAAAAATGTTTCTTTCAAATGAATGCTGTTCTTTTGAACTTTCTATTCATCAAAGAATCCCTCAGAATTCCACCAAAATATAAGCACCATTTTCAAATGTGATAATATTCTCTGGTTTATTAAAATTCATGCTAAATATTGATCACTATTTGAATTCCTGCATTGCGTACTCTCACAAGGCGCAGAACAATTATAGCATGACTCATATATCACTGGGGCATGAAGTCTTCAGAAATACTGTGCATACTGTAGTCCTGTTAACATTGCAAGATGTGAGATGGCTTCTAGCAGATTGTGTTGATCTAAAGTGCGTTGCACATTCTTTGGTGGGTGTCATGATTTTACTATCTTCAGTTTGTAGCCTCATTTCTGATATCACATCAGATCTTAAACAACCCACACTTAATTTCATACAGCAAGACTTTTGACTATTCTCATTACAGCTTTCTCTGGCCAAGAACTGCCCACTTAGGAAGAGGCAGTCTGACCATCATATAAAGTGAACAAAGCATGTCTTTTTTTGAAATTCGAAATACAGCCAAAATATTCCTTAATATATCATTTGAATTGCTTAAGGATGAGGTTTTGATTGTTTTGTTTTGTTATTATTTATCTTAGCCTAGTAAGAATTCTTGTTGTATCTGGTTGAGATGGTGATGAGTTTGTACACCTGTCAAATTGCTGATTCTACATTTGTGTGGTATGTGTTTACATGCATATTTAATAAATGAGTGATTTATACATGCAGTATATTTCTGCATGTGTGTGAGAAAGAGATTTTGAGAAATCTTTTTAAAGGGGACCTATAATGCCCCTTTTCACAAGATGTATAATAAGTCTCTGGTGTCCCCAGAATGTGTCTGTGAAGTTTCAGCTCAAAATACCCCACAGATCATTTATTATAGCTTGACAAATTTGCCCCTATTTGGGTGTGAGCAAAAACACGCCGTTTTTGTGTGTGTCCCTTTAAATGCAAATGAGCTGCTGCCGCCGGCCCCCTTTCCAGAAGAGGGCGGAGCTTTAACAGCTTCGGTTGCTCAACAACAACAAAGCTGGAGAATCTCACGCAGCCAAAATGAGGATTGTCAGTAACGGTGTTCAGCCTTACATTGTTCAAACCGGAGTCGACACTGATGGAGAGACTCAGGAAGAAGTTACAACTTTTAGAAATAAACTGGACGTTTCTGAATGGTTAGTGGATAAATTTATGTAGTTGCTGTGGAGTTGATTCAACTCATCCACTAGCATGTGCCGTCATGTTCATCTTTTGTGCAAATCCAGCGTCGAATTGACCCTCGTTTGTGAAGCAGTCCGACGCAAAATGATTTGCAAATATATAACACTTTACCGACTTTCTTTGGCACATTTTCTTCATAAATGAAATTCAACCACAGTGTCCTCAGTGGCTCAGATGACGAGAGTCTATGTAGACTCTTATGTTCGTTGATCCAATAACAATGAATGTTTTTTGACAGACATTTAATATCTTCAGCTGCTACAGCGAGTAAACAGAAACGGTGGACTGCTGCGGCTCAGGGCGGGATCTGTGCTATAACGGCAGATCATCACCAGTCATGGGTGGGGCTCTTACGTAAGAATAGGGGGAAACCTGGAACCACACATTTTGGAGAAAAAAAAGAGGAATGGGTGTATTTTTACCTTTATAGGCTGGTTGTTACACACACTGTGGACACATAGCTGTGTTCAAACACCTTATAAAAGTGAATTTTGCATAATATTTCTATACTGTAGTTTCTTGTAGATATGCAATAGAAAACAAATGGCTCACTATAAAATTCTCATATAAAATTCTTCCAGTACACTGATGAAAAAAATTGGTGTAGAAACGTTTTTATTCAGAAATCACTAGTAAAATTCACAGATAATTACAAAGAATTGGCAAGTAACACTGAATTAAACATGACATTTTGAAAATGAAATGGTATTTTCTTGTAAAACATACTTCAATTATCTTAAAAAAAAACACTTTTTACAGTGTTGTGTATTATCTGAGCTATACAATTCAAATTTAAACGCTAACCTCCTTAATAACATCAAGAGTTGTTGATGCTGTTGGTTTGTGTCTATTTACTTCTTCCAAGAAATTTTAGGGGAGAAAACTGAGCTTAAATGAAACATAATCAAGAACCAAGATTGCTTTGATCCTAGAAGTGCATTTTGCTATTGTCACATGACAGTGTGGGTTTTTTTGTATGATGTTGAGTGTGTATTATAGCTGTTTGTGCATGAAAATGTAATGTAAAGTTACAAAGCACAATTCCATGCCAAAGACAGTAAATCTCTCCAATTGAAAACACTTGCCTGAAACACCATTGTAGTCATTTGACACATTTGCATAATGCCCTCCTACTGGCTGCTTTGGCCTGCCGTCAAAGAACAGTTGGATAAGTGATTTCACTATGTCAAGGAGACATTTTGTTGTATAGACTTATATCGACATCATAGTTACCATAGTATGAGACTATTTACAGCTGCTTATGATGCCTCGGGAGCTGAAACTCATTTATGGTAAGGGTTAGGGTTAGTTATTGCTAAGGTTATGTTTAGCTGTCTTTTCGTTCCTGTGTCTCTAAAATATAAAGTTCTTTCATGAAACTCTAGATGGCGCAGGCTGATAGGTCCTTTACTCAGTCTGTTTGCAATCACATCTTTAGCTTTAAAGGTGGTACAGAGGATCTTTTCGTCGACTGAGTTTTCGAGGGAACGCCTCCCAAAACTCGTGCAGGAGTATTGGAACACGAGTGTTTACCACCGGCATTCGCTGTGTTATTAAGCCGGGCACACATTTAACGACTAGCTAAAACATTCTAAGACTGTGCTCAACATACAGCGATTGTTTCCTGCTCCTGAAGCAGATTTATATACTTTCACATGGAATTTGAACACCGACTGTAATCGCAGACTGAACGCAACTGGCTCTGACTGGACGCGTTTGAGCGCGATCAGTCATAAGTATCAATTTACATTCATAATCGGCCTTACAATCGTTAAGTGTGTGCGCGACTTAAAGCCGCGCACACACTTAGTGGATTCATTATGTCGGACTCACCGCAGGTAACTCATAATCTGCAGTTGTTACTCCTGTCTCCTGACAAAAACATTGCATGCGGCGCCTGTGGAGTGTGGAAAGTTACTGGAGCGCGCAGCCGCGCGTCTCTCACAAGGAACGTCATGGCAGTGATTGACAAGCCAGAGGGCCAATCGTTTACGCGATGATCGCGTAAACGATTGGCTGATGTTTTTAAGGCCCTACCTCGTGCACAGATGATGTATATTAATAATATTCCTTTCAGTGCACCTAATAAATAGTCTTTTATCAGTTAGTAAAGACAGTTTCAAGTAATATTGCAAAAATGTATAAAACGAAACATCCTCTGTACGACCTTTAAGGCACAGCTGATTGGTTCCTTCTATATCAGTAGCCAATGAGCTCATTGATCAACCTTTAAATACTTGGTCAGCATTTGCTGTAGAAGTCACAGTGCGCTTTCAGAAACCCTCCACCTTCCCCAGCTCCACCTGTACAGATCTGCTACGAGTAATTCATGTATGCTATATTGTACAGCAGCATCATGTCTTACTTGCTCACAGTAGCATGTCGTGTATGTATTGTAGCAGACCCAAAAAATAAAATTAAGAACTTGTAAATGAGCATAATATGGGCACTTTAACAACACCCTTTAAGGGTGCAATGTCATTATATCGTCCAAATCACATGAGGTTATTTCAGTTGAATATAGTGAGAGTGGACTTGTTGGAGATGGAATTAATTTGTGATCTCTGTAGCTCATCTTAGCAGTCATTACAAAGGTTTTTGCGATTTAGTTATCTCTTGTGTGTGATTTTGCCGTGGCGTTGTCACTCAGTGCCGGGGAAGGCGTTTGTCACGTCTGATTAGAGTTAACCCCTCAGACAGCGCCGTGTGCATGTGTCACGGCTGCTCTGTCCTCCCCTCCTCATCTCCTCCGTTTTCTTCCCCACCCCTCCTTCTCCTCTGGTTATTTTCAGACAGCGCAGCAGAAGAATATTTCCCCCTTCAAGGTCTCCCGCCCACTCCCGTGGGTGTCGTTTCCCTGGAAACCATGTCAGAGTTGACTCGGGGACCGCAGATGGATTGCCCTTTATCAGGTTACACAATTGGCCCATTAAAGAGAGGCAGCCTGCCGTTCTAATGACAGGACCAGCCACCCCCCCCAATACACCCCACCCCTAATGGGTATAGCTGCACATCCACGTCTGGACACAGGGCTGGACCACGTCACAGCTTATAAGGTTGTTTATGTGCGGATTACAGCTCTCTGGGGATAGCTTTGTATGCCAAACCTGACCTGGCTGATAGAATCCGAATGGAAACTTTGAATTGAAACAATGTTATTAGATCCTATGATTGACCCACCTGACCTGACAAGCACCGCGATAAATCCTACCATATGAATCCAAGTCCTAACCAGCCTTTTGCAGCGATTCCTTTTACTTGGCGTCTAGTCATCTAGGGGTGCATTTCCCGTACAACGACGCAACTCGCTGCTCACTACCAGAGTGCAGTGCTTTGTTGGAGAAATGAAGTAGCTAGTCATGACTGTTTCCCAAAACCATAGTAACTAAATATGTAAACAAAATAGAACTGTTGTTAATGACGTTGTCATGCAGACAGAGTAATAACTTCTGCTAATTAATCTGCTTGCGAATGTTTGTTGGAACTACAGTATCGGGAAACATCAAATTGTTGAATTATGTTGATAATGACGGAACTTGCGACCATATACTTTTGGGAAACACCCTTGAAATGCCCTTTATTAGCTGGCAGATCAAAGTTTCCCTTAGGTAAATACAGCTCTGGAGCAAAGGTTTTAGGCTAGTTGGCGTAAAGTGAATTTGTTGACTAGTAACTGCTTAGTTAAACAATATTGAACTGTCGCTAATGATGGTGTTGCGCAGGTTGTGGAGTAACTGCTAATTGATCTGTTTGTGAATGTTTGTTGGAACTACAGTATCAGGAAGCATCAAATTGTTGAATTATGTTGGAATGACGCAACTTGCGACCATAGTTGGCTAATGATATTTTTGGGAAAATCACCCTAGAAATGCCCTTTATTAGTTGGCAGATCAAAGTTTCCCTAAGGTGAATGCAGCTCCGGTGGAATTTTCCTCAGCTAGTTTGCGCAAAACAAATTTGTTGACCGTAGTTACTACGTTAGTTAAACCATATTGAACTGTCGTTAGTGACGACGTTGCGCAGATGGTGGAGTAACTGCTAATTAATCTGTTTGTAAATGTATGTTGAAACCATGGTTTTGGAAGACACCAAATCGGTGAATTATGTTGATAATGACGGCCCTTGGAACCATAGTTGGCTTATGATACGTTTTGGAAACACACCCCAGTAAAGTACTTTATTAGTTGGCTGCAGCTTCAGTGGAATATTCTGACTAGTTGATGCAAACCTAATTTGTCGACTCATAGCAGAACTGACTAGTGCAACCCCTATTGCATTGAGGGAAACAATTCTGCTCCCCATAACTTTGTATTAAACAATATCATTCTGAGTGGCTGTGATTATTTCACAATGTGCAGCATTTTAATTTTCAGTTCAGACAAACAAAATATTTGTCCCTGAAAACTTGTCACTAACACAATGTTGGCTAAAGGCCGTGAAATGTGTGTTTTACAGTACATTCAGGCATGTCAGGGAGAATGGTGAGCTGCCCAATAGCAGGACCTTTAAAGTCATTACCGCACTCCTCATCTAGACTTCAGTCTCTGCCGTGTGACACTAATCCTGCTAACATATGGAGACGCGAGAATTACAACAGAAGGAAAATGAATGACTGCATTGGACTTCCTCTGTCTTACACATTCCTAGTGATGTAAGAAACCTGTTAGCATGACAAGATTTTTGACTGCATTTTCAACATCTAAAGATCTGAAATGTCATTAGTTGAGTGTATGATTGAGAGTTCAAGTCTAGATGCTCTTTATTTGTGGCGATGGGATGATGGGGCTGGCTATAACCTAATTCTTGGTGCTCTGTTTGCTGACCTAGTGATCTAGTGGCTTGATATACTTACTGGGCAAAGCTTTCTCAGATTAATCAAGATCAAAGAGCTGTCACGGCAACTCCTTGCGTTTAAAGACGTTTGGTTTTACGGTTGGGTTCCTCAACAACAGCATAAGGTTGAGTCTTGGGCTTATATTCGAGACTGCTCTGGTGCTAACTGAGGTCAATTATCATGTGTGGAATCATTCATTATATTCAGAGATGAAGATGTCAGCTGTGATACTATCCCTGTTTAATATGGTTATGAAAGCATGCCACACAACTGAATGTATGTGGATGCCATTTTTGAATTCCAAGCCATTTGCAGCTTGACTTTAAGTCATTAATGAAGACAACTTTTGGCACAGCTTATAGCATTAGTTTTAAGATGGACTACCTGTTTGGAAGGGGTTGGAATAGTATTTTGGAAACAATTATTTTGCAATTTCATTTGGCGCAACTTGTGGCAGAGAAATAACACTATTTAAAAGTCCACAAAACTGTATGAGTGCAACGGGATATTCAAAGAAAAATTAGGGCTTGATTTTATCCATCAGGAGTATGTCGGATTGTGAAAAGTCAGTATTATATCAGAATGGAGCCATGGGCCCTCTTTTTTGAAGGGGCTGTTTGAGCAGAAAGTTGAGGTTGAAGTCAAGTTCACCACTGAGATCCATCTTCATGCATCTGTGTTAATTATTATCAAGATTTTAGAATTCAACAGTAGACTAAAATAGCTATTGGTTAAAACTAATAGCTTGTTTTTTTTTTCAGAGGCAGATCAAATTACTACTATACAAATTTCTATATTCTATTTTGTTAGATTAATGTTCACTAATGCATTGTGCAAAATTAAACTGTGAACGTGTATTATAAAGGTAAATATGGTCAAGAGTGTCCACAACCTCATCCTAAAATGAGTGGAAACAATCTGTACATTTATACAAGTACTTTAATTAAGATCCTCTGTGTCTTAGTTTTGTATCATCAGATGTTCCAAGCTGTTAAAAAAACACGTCAATGTATAACCAGCAGTTTATGTAATCATCCAGTCTTCTTTTTTGGCATTAAGATATCTTTTGCAGCCTGATTTGCATCAATAAACAGCAGCAAGTGTGGCTTTTTAATGCCTAATTGGGATCTAATAAGTGGTCGTATTATTGCGAGTGCTGGGGTTCAACCCTATTAGTTGCTTGGCTGCCCATAACATTTGCTTCCTCCCTCAGTACTTCAGTGTTGCGGGCATGATTGTGAATGAGATTTCTCTCTCTCTCTTTATCGTTTTATTTTTGAAGTGCTAAAAATAGACCCCCCATTAGCCACATCGCCTGTTACAATGTGTCAGCAATCAGTATGGAAAGCACGCTGTGCAGAAATTACAATGGTCGTTTTTTCATCTCCCTCCCTCTCTCTCTCTCTCTCTCCTTTTCTCTTTAGCACCCCACCCCCTCCTACCCCCCCACACACACACACACATGCACTCCCGCCAGAGCTCTCAAAACCTCTTCCCTGGAGAAACAATCGGGCCTAATTTATGGGTGAGGTGGGGAGAAGCTTTTATCTTTGAATTGCATCTGAACTCAGTGTTCATCTGTGATGTTTCAGTATGGTGCAAATAGGGTTGAAGTCTGTAAGATGATGCTAATTTCCCATCAGTACCATTGCCCTGGTAATTTCTCCACACTGTGCTGTGTGTGGCTTAGTTAAGAATGTCTGTTAGAATGAAAATCTCTTGAGCCGATATGCTGTTACAAGACAGATTTTAATAAACCTGTCAACAATAAAAGTCAATAATTAACAACATCACAATGTTGTATGATGAAAGCTGTTGGTTGTATTTTTAGTGTGTTGTTATTGCAGCTGCAAGATTGTTTAACCTATTTAGACATATGTATGACATGTCTCATAGTATATCTTGCATTTCTAAAAACCAATTTGTTATGAGTGAAAAACTTTCTCAAAAGTTTTAGCCTAATAGCACACTGTATACAGTATAAGAAGTGTCCCTGTCCATGGTGCTGATTCAGGATCTCATGACCCCATGAAATAAAAATTGGATTTTATTCAGTGTTTATAGCTTTGAGGCCATCTATAACGATGGTAAGGGATGGGAAACATGAAATGTAATGATTTATTTTCAAGTTCTGATTCCTCCTAATGCTTCTGTCATATTAACAGCTAGTTAGTTTGTGCATGTTTAGGCTATTTCAATAAAAACAGCCGGCTCAGAGTCATTTGTTCGTGATTCAGACTATACTGGCTGTGTCGTATGTTATTCTTGCATGCAGCCCTTGAGGAAAACTCAGTAGAAAGACATTTCCTTGACCAACAATCAACTGTTTCCAAAGAAAGTTGGATTTTTAGAATTGTATTTCATTGCTTTCTACAATTTGCATTAGATTTTGCAAAGCTGTAATATAAACCTATGTATTTCCTATTTCCCCAAAATAGGAAAGAAAACTGTTCTTATCAAGCAATTTCATGAAGTCTTTAAATGGTTTTCCTTGAGAACACCACAACACAATGGTTTTAATTGGTCTGGGATTTGAGAAAGAGTCCTAGGGGATATATATATACATTTTTGCATTTTACTCAAACTGATAAGCAGTTGTAGCCTTTCGGTTTTAACAGCCATGCTAGTCTTCTCAACACCTTGAGATTTCTTGGATTAGAATCAGTCTACAGATCAGTTCTGATATCAGAAAGTAGAGAAGATGAGTGATTACAATGATGGGAGATGTTCGCCGGGTCTGTTTATCAAGCTTCTACTCAGGGAGACGGGTCTCAGGGGGGCAACAGAGGTCCTGTGGGAAGATGTCAATTAACAGCAGAAAGAAGAAGCCCCATTTAGCTGTGTTTTTCATTCTTCAATTGTAATTTAATAAAAAATGGGAGCCGTTACCCTGAGGCAACTGTTGACATTGCGTTCTGAGCTGTGGCACTGCTAAGCTATTGCCGTTTTTCTAATGTATTTATACATCATTTCTGAACAGAGGACCCTGTTACTAATTCATCTACATAAAGGAGTACTGTAGCGCCCGGGGGCACGAACAAATGAGAGCAGTTAGCGTCGTGCACCCTCCTCTCGTCGGTTCCCCACCCCTCCTTCTCGTGTATACCCACAGCCGACTGCTCTGTTAACTTGTCACTTGTCATCGCCAAAATGGAAGGAACCATATGCCACACTGTTTGTTGGAACAACCACCCCCAACCTCCCTGCACGCTGCTGGCGCTTCTCTGCTATCAAACAACAGAGTGTCGCTACAAAGGGAGCGATCCCTTGCGCAAAGTGACTTCAATTGAGGATGAAAGCGACGCCTGCTTCTCCCTGCCATCTGATTCCCCGATTTGCCATCGATGATCAGAGAGAGTCTCCACGCTCATTTTTATCTCTTGCATAATGCAGGAGTGTATTCCGCTCCAGCGATGACGAGGGAATATCTGCCCTAGCAGGCTAACACAGCTGTTAACTCTTCTACTAGCATTATATACTGTGTGACAGTCTATGTGCTGAGAGGGAAACCCTCTATGTCTGACGTCACCGAGTGCTACCGTTCGAACATGACCCACTGACTTACAAAGAGGTTCACGTTCATTTATTTGCAATCAGTTACAACACATTAACTTGTGTGCAGTTAACTTTAGCACCAAGAGATGGGCCTTCCAGTATTAGTTAGGGTGCCTACACACAGGAAAGTTGACCAGGGGCGTAACAACCATATTCCCACATATAACTGCAGGCGACACATTATAGAAAGTTTCCACACCATATTTTGGAGGTAATAGTTATATTTAAAGTCTATCCTTTTGCTTGGCTGCAGTGCAAAGTAAAAAATTGTAGCCTTTTGCAAAAAAACAATGACAAAGCAGAAGCTTCTGCCACTCAGTTGCTGAATGAAAACAAAAGTGTTATCCTAAGAGGCCAAATGTGTCCTGGATGAGTGACCCCAAGTGGGCTAGTGGCCATTTACATGCCTTTCAGCAATCGTTTAGGACTACTGAATGAACATTACGTGACCTTATTAATAGTCAGGAGCCAGGCTGAAAAGGTTCATAACAGTGGTTCTCAACTTTGAGGTCCATTTTTCTGCAGAGTTTAGCTTCAGCCCTGATCAAACTCACCTGCCTGTAACTTTCTAGTAACCCTGAAGACCTTGATTAGCTTGTTCAGGTGTGTTTGATTGAAGTTGGAGCTAAACACTGCTGGAAAGTGGACCTCAAGAGCCAGAGTTGAGAATCCCTCGTTCATAAGTCCATTCCTACACCCTGATGTTGGACAGATTAATTAATTCTCAATTGACTCTTTCCAACTTAGTCTGATTGGTAAAAGTTCTCATTTGTCAACGAATTCCTATCCATTTTTATGCTGTTGTATTTTCCTCTACGTTCTTACAACGCACCATGTCCATTGAGATCAATGGATTTGCGTCCTTCTCGTTGTTGCAAGGTTAAAGGTTCAGGAAAGAAGGAGGCGAGAACCGACGAACTTTCAACATAATACTTTAATTATGAGTTAAACAAACAACAAAATGAAAGAAAAGCAGCAGCCCTTCATGGACGACTGCTGCTTAAACTAAAACAAAACAACAAAATAAAGAGTCCAGGCCTGGTCCTTTCTTATCCTTCACTGTCGTCACTCCTCCTTTTATCCTCCTGGAGCTCCTCCGTGAGACTCGAGGCAGGTGTGGCGCGCAGGTGACGCTCATTAGCAATCGCACCACCGGCCTCGCTCCGTTCCCATGGCTCTCGGCCCCGCCTTGCTTGCCACACTCGTGCAGCGGAAAATGGAAAGTTGAAAGTATTGTTCAATTGTCTATTTGTCGCTACGTTTTGCACAAAGTATGCATGACGTAAATTTCTTTATCAGGAGTCTGTGTGGACTGTGCGCATGCAGACAAAATTTTCCTAGCCTATTCTAGTAGTCTGAATGCATTGTCTGGATTGACCGCACTAATTGGCTGAGTCAGGCCATTGCTTTTAAGAACTACTTGAAAAATAAGAAGATGGAAATTCCCTATAAAAAACAACAGAGGATGAATGTGGAAACAACAAAAAAGGATATGCAAAGAAGGCATCCGCATTTGTGCTCAAGTTTGAAAAAGGGTCAAAGGAAGTCTAGAATGCTTGACCACACGCAAGACACAACAGAAAAATGCGGGCTTTAACTGCAAACGTGTCATGTGAATGTGCACGCGGAATTGGGTGTCGCTCACTGTGCATGTGGCTGATTTATGGGCCATGCTTCAAACAGGGGCCAGGCTCATTTGCCGCGGAATAATCAAAGCATAACCCGATGCCTTATGTGTCTTTCCCTCAGCTTTTATGGGGGAAATGGTTAGAGCCTTACGCCCATCAGCCAAGCCTACTAACACTTCCAGTACGTGCAAGGTTAGTGCTGGCAGAGGAGATAGCATATAAATACTGTCAGAGAGCTCATCCATCGCCACTGACCGCATTTCACCCTTCCATTGGCAGCCTGTAATGTATGTTAATGGCACTCTAGAACATTAAGAGAGCGTTGCGCAGACGTTTGTCTGGGAGCGTGTGTACACATGTACAGGAAGGCTCATAAAACACAGCAACAAGGGCCGTCTGTGGCAGCTGCTACTTAATCTGATTACATCTCATTCAATCTGGAGAGACCTCTGTCTAATGTCTGACATTTACGTACAGGCACAGCTGTGCGTACGTTACAGGATCCACACCATATGGACTGGTGCCGATCTCGTGCGCCTCGCGTGCTGATGCGAGCCAGCGATAGCGGGGATGGTGGTCCTGTGCATGCACAGTGCACAGGTTTTTATCTTCACATTAATCTTGCCCTCATTGTACCCTCTCACCCATTTCTGTCTACCTCTGAGCCCCACTGCCTGCCTCTGCTGACTGTTACCCGCTTTGACAGTAATTAGTCTTGAAAAGGACATTTTTAGTGGAGGCTTTCAATGAAATTTAGACAGCGCTCCCCCCGCAGAGCCTAAACTCACATTAGAAACGTTGCTCCGGTGATGTTTTGCTCTGCAGCACTTGAAGAACGCTAAATACAGAAGTAGTCAGCTATGTTAACAGAAATGTTTGATTATGGCACTGCATGAATTACACTGGGAAAAAACAAACAAACAAACACACAACAAAAAAACTGTCTTGTTTTCCAGTACAAATATATAAACATTCTTAAACAAGATAAATTTACTGGAGAAACAAGTGGTAGCTCGTTTTCAGAGACTATGAAAGTTTCTTTTTTCTTGATCTATTGAGAAATAGTTTTTTAGCATTTCTTCTTAAAACAAGAAATAGAATTTGCAATACAAGCAATAAAATCGCTTAACTTAATGCTAAACTTAATTCAGGAAATTTCTCTGAAAAAAAGTACTTTATGCATGTTTTTGGAGAACAAAACAGAAATATGCAATTTGTGCTATTTGAAACATACAGTATGTAACTGTTTTGTTCCGTGTTTTTAAGAAATGATAAATCAATGAAATTGACACATCTATATGGATAAATTCACAAATATCACCCAAGCCTGTATGGTGTTAGTCCAGGATACCCACATATACCCTAGAACAGCGGTATTCTCATGGCGGACCGCAGTCCGGTTCCAGACCCCGGCTTGGTTCCATCCGGACCACGGGACATAATTGCGCCATTTTAACGTTTCTACAGATTAAAGTGAGCAGCGCGTCAAAACAACCACAAGCGTTCAGTTTCGTTTACGGTAATGATCTTTTAGTGCTACATCCTCTAATATTTTTATCTAGAGACAAACGTATAACAAATGCATAACTGTTCCAAAAAAATATTGTCTGGACCTCCACTGAAAACAAAATATAGAGACTGGACCTCTCTTTGAACTTTAATTGAATACCCTGCCCTAGAGGGAATATATACAGTTATAAAGTATATGCTATACAAAGGCTTGTGCAGTGTGATAGTTAAAGAGAAGCAAGCAAGCGTGGGTTCGGGGGGCCCTGAATTCTTTTCACAGTGTGAAGGTCATCCACACTGTAGGGGGCAGCATCTCTGTTTCAATCCTCCCGTTGAGACACTCACTCTGTCCTTCTGTTTTCCCCCAGGCTTTGCCTGACCTTTTTCACTGGGTCATGAAGACATCTCTCTCGTAGCCAAGAGCCATCAACAAATACACAAACACACACACATACTGTAGGAATAAAGGTGTCACATACAGTTTAAGCATATTCTGGAACAGATGCAGCCTTCTTCATTCTATATCAATGATAAAAGTGTCACTCGTGCTTAAATCAGATTTGATTTTTCCAAGTCCAAGACCATATTTTCAGGAGCATTTGGACTCGAGCTTGAACTCAAATGAGCTGGTCTCGATTAGTCGTAGAAAATATGGTCTTGGACTTAAGATGGACTTGAATCTGAGTCCGGTCATATCCGGACTCGAGTACTATAACACTGCTTTACTATAATTTTTTCTGTCTTTACTGAATCTAATGTTGTTCCAAATCAGTATAATCAGTATGACTGTTCCAAATATGTATGACTCCATAGTAGTAGTCCATATTTTTCTGAAGCCATATGATTGCTCTGAATGAGAAACAAATAAAAAGAAGTCATTATTATTTACTGAAAATCTTCCATTTAATTCTCCATTCTGCGTATTTGAACTGGCTTGTCACATTTGTTGCATTGTGAACAAGATTGAGATTTTTTTTTCTCAACAAAGCTATGGTATGGCTTCAGAAATCTTGAAAAATAACATACTCTCAGGGAGTGGTGGCTGTAATGAGCGCACGACGATGGAGATTTAAAGAAAGCCTTTAATAATACATCTAAAAGGGGAATACTAGGAATAATATATATAAAACAACCATACAAAGATGTAACCGAACACTGAACAGAGGAAACTAAGGGCTTAAATACACAGAACTAGATAATTAACAAAGTAGAAACAGGTGCGTAACTTAATCAACAACCATGGAAACTAGCAATGACCAGGGGTGCTTCTCAATTCTTATTTGTGCATCCTCGTTTCCTCTCCTCGCCTCCTTTCCTCGCGTCTTAGCTCCACACTTTCAGGATGCAAGGTAAGGACACAAGGAAAAGACGCGAGGACGGAGGAATTGAATCAAGTGAAATGATATCCTCGCTCCCTTTAGCGTCACTTCAAAGCGTCATCAGCCGTGCTAGAGGGATCTACCCATATGTTGTTAAAGTTTGGTTATTTAAAAAAATAAATAATAAATATTAATAAAGCAAGATGCCCCGTTGAAATGTATGATATATAAAGTTTATTTAAACTGTAAAAGTAAAGCATACATTTAAATTATTGTAACAGATATGAAGGGGGAGGAGAATGTATGCGTGCGTCAGGTTTCTCAACGAGAAAGACTTCCGCAAAGGATGCACCCGTGTATCCTCGCTCAAGACTCCTCAAGAAGCCTCCTCACTCCTCGATCCTCGCCTCCTCGCGGTGCAATTAGAGAATTGAGATGTCCTTCAAGATGGCTGAGCTCAAACGGTTTCCGGGTCATAGGATGGAAGACAGAGGAGCGAGGAGACGAGGAGGGATATTGAGAAGCACCCCAGGAACACAGGCAAAACGGGAACAGGGGAAACAAAACCAAAACACAATGGCTGCATCCAAAAACTTAGGCAGCTGAATTGTTGCCTTGCTGCCTTATAGGCAATGACTCTGCAGGTCGTTTGCACACAAAGGCACCTCAAGAACTGATTTCAGACAGACTTCTGAGGCAGAATAACAGTTTAATGATCTACAGCAAAATAGAGCGAGCTTTGGTGAGAACTAAACAAAAACTGAATTACTACAGTAGAAATAACAACCCAAGTTAGGTTGAAAATGGACAAATCCAGCAATTGGGTTGTTTTAACTCAGCGGTTGGGTTAAAGGTTTAGAAATTACTAAAATAGGTTGGATATTAAAAGTCAGACACATAATTACTAGAGGCAACAATAATAATCAAAAGGTGAATGTTTATTAATATATCAGTTTTATAAATGTTTATTGTTTAATTATTATTCAATATAATAATAAATGTTAATTTCCAACCTATTTTGGGTTCATTTTAAGCAAGCAATACAGTAATTTTTAAACAACAGTTGAGTTAAATAAAACTACCCAAAAGGTTGGGCAAACATTTAACCCAACCACTGGGTTAAAACAACCACTGGGTTGCTTTGTTTGTCCATTTTTAACCCAACTTGGGTTGTTTTTAACCCACCCAGAATGTTTTTAGAGTGTAGAAATGACACCACAAACCTTGGTCAAAAATGTACATTTACCCACAAACTGACCACCAACCACAACTTTTAGATGCCATCTTTCTTTTTCTAGCTCAACTGTCGCCGAATGGAGCGCATAAGATTGTGGGATATCAAAGGCAGCGACGGATACATCTTTGCTGCCTTCAAAAATTGATCAGATGAAGGAATGTCAGGAGACAGGAAGTGATGCTAGCATTGGATTTGGACATGCCTTGATGCCTTCCTACCTTGGAATGCGTCCTCCGAAGACAGCATTTTTAAGTTTTCGGATGCACCCAATTAAACTAAACAGACTCGTAACACACGCATTGTTTAGATCACTTTCATGTTCTTTTTGACCTTGGCATCTGTGGTCACTATGAACTGCAGTTGTGTGGAAAATTATTTTGTGAAATATGGTTTTTGAACAATGTGAGGATGAGTAAATAATGACAGAATTTTCATTTTTGGGTGAGCAATTCCTTTAAGTGTTCGTGTTCTGCAAAAACGCTAGGAATGAGACGGCATTTATTCTGGAGCTGACATCTTTGTTGCACCTTTCCTTGGCTTTATTCTTCTGATATGAACAGGATACAGTTCTTGTCCAAGTCACACAGCTGACACATCACACTCTCAGAGCCTAGCGCAGACACGCTTAGCTTTCTCGCTATCTCTCCGGTTGTCACAGTAACCGTCTCACCTCCTCTTTCCAGGCACACCTAATGAGGTGAGTGCAACACGGCCGTAAGAGAGGAGAAGGGAAGTAACGGGGGTGTTAGCACAAAAGAACACGCTTTATTGAAGTCATGCCAAATATGTGTTTTGTGAGCATTCTCCGGGTTTCTGTCACATATTTCCAGTGTGCTGTAAGTGTCGCTGTCAGCCAGTGCTGCCTGCTTTCAAAGACAAAAACAGGAGATTCAAAAAAATGCACGTTGAGAAAGGGAGCGAGAAAAATGCGGGAGAAATGCGAGACAGTGTGTGACAAGGCATCTGACGTCTTGAGGTTGTTATTCATCCAGTAACACAGAGCTCCTCCCTCGCTCAGGCAGTCGTGTGTTCTTGTCCTCTGTGTGGCTGTTTGCTATCTTGCAGTTTTGCTGAGGATAAAGGAAGGCCATTCAATTTTGCGTATTTACTGTGGGGGAACCACGGTACTATGATGCTATCACATGATAATAATGTGGTATTTGATATCAGTAGTTTTCAACTGATTCAGGAAATCACATTTTGCTTTGGACATCAAGTGAAGACCCAATAGAGTAGCAACTGATTATCCAATGACAATAAACAAAAATCTAATTGAGATACAACAGATGTATTAACATAATATGGAACTGCATAGACCAAACAATGTGCAAAATTATTAGCATGACACATACTGGAAAAAAAAAAAAACACTTACTATTCAATTTGTTAACATTGGGTACACCATTAAAAAAACATTTCAGATTAAAATGATACGATTTCTATTCATTTGGATTGCACAGTATTAATAAACTAATAAACACTATGTGATATTTGTCAGTCAATACCTGTACATGAATTAAACGGGTAAGAAACGGGTACGATTTTTGCACTCAAATTCATGGCATAGTATATTATTAACTATTTGATTTTATTTAAATAATTATATTTTCAAATTGCTTTCAATCAGCACAAATCTGTCCATGGTGAAAACAATTAAATGTATTACGTTAAAAGGTATGAACATGGTTAAAATATGGCTAGCTGTGGAACAAGCAATATTCATTTATTTAAAATGAATTAGATCGAAAGAAATTGAATGTATTGATGAAAAAATATATGAACCTGGTTATTGTGTATTCCAAACATTCAGATTATTAGTACTATTGCAGATATCAACAAGATTTTTGCTCACAGGAACACTAATCTCTACAACAGTACACATTATCTTCGGAAATATACATCAGAAACGTAGGCGGAGCCTATGTGTAAAGGCCCGTTCACACCAAGAACGATAACTATAAAGATAACTATAACGATAACTAGCCTATATTTGCATCCACGCCAACGAACGATAATGGTCTGTTTATTCTAAGCTCACACGCTGCGGTTTCAACATATTTTTGCTGTTCTTGTTGCATTTACAGGCTTTAACCAGCAGATGTCCTCAGCATGCTATGTTTCGAGTGAATAGCTAGTGTAACCGATCTAATCTAACAGTGAATTTTGCTGACGAAGTCAATATACTGGAATAAAAACAACACCTAGTCTTTTTCACTGCAACTTCAAAGGAAGCAAGACAATGTTGTCGAATCTAGCGCTGGATACCTGAGGTCATTTTATGTTACACTGTTTGCTAGCCTGGAATAACAATCTCATCGTTAATACTTCTCACCATTTATTCGAGGGAATGACCAATTGTTTTCCACATGTCAATTTTATTTAAAAGTATCCTTGAAAAGGGCTTTGACTTATCAAACAGTGGTGGCTTTTTCTGGACCTCGGCGATTAACTGCCGTTTTAAATGCGCGAGCCCTTACATTACAATGGATTCTGATTGGCTGTGAGTGTTTTATCATTCAACAGCAGGAAAAAAATCGTTCTGAAACCTGGTGTGGAGAGTGCTATTCTTTTATATTTACAACGATATTTAGAACTATATCTTTATCGCTACCTTTATAGTTATCGTTCTTGGAGTGAACAGGCCTTAAGGCTGGGCAAGGCCACAGACTTGAGAGTAGTGTAGTATTTTCTCACTCAAACCACTGCCTTCTGATTGCTTTTAAAGGGCAAAGCTGTCCATAACTAGTATCAGTTTTTGCCGTAATAATAGCATACTGGTGAAACATATTTGGCAAACAATCCGGAGAGCGCCAAAGGTTTCTATTTACAGCGTTGAGCAGTGTAGCCAATCAAAAACATATCTGTTGATTTCTTGAATGCAATGGCCAATCAGAAGTGCTTAAATTAGCACTGAACAAAAACAAAGTGGATTCTGTGTTCTGCACACTCACAAATCCTCAAATCAACAAACTATTATGTGAGATTCATTGCGCTGTCAGCTTCATTTATTATAATAGAACTTTGTTAGATTGGATGAAGATGAGTAGATGAGTTTCTGCCATGCCAAATCCCGTATACAGTATAAAACTTTTTACAGGAACAAGAGTCAGGGTTGTTCCACTCAATGTTAATGGCTTCAAACAGTTGATGGGTAGTTGAAAAATGTCTCCCAGTTCATTTGAGTTTAATGTGAGATCAAATATTCACTATAGGGTTCAAATCTGGACTCTGACCAAGCCAAAACATGAGCCTGATGGACTTGTTCTCAAGGTTGGGCAAGAGCATTGTCTTGTTGAAAAATAACATCTGATCATTCCTCTTTAGATAACAACTTTTTTGGGAAGCAAGCCATTCTGCAATATTCTCCTGCACTCCAAAGCATTAAATGACTTTTCACAGTGAAGCAGCTCACCAACACCAGCAGCTAAAAAGACACTCTTCCTCCATGCGTCACTGTGCTAGAGATGCATTTATTATTATATTTCTCATCAGATTTTCGAAGACACCGCTCTGGAGAATCACCATGCAACTCGTGTTTCATTCATATTCTTCCAAAAACTTGGTATTTTTTGGTATTATCTTTGATATTTTTCTGAGACAGCAATGGCTTTTTAAGTAGTGCATTTGCTTGCATTTTTGCTGATTTCCTGACCAATAATTTGTGGTTAAAACAATTAAAAGCTTAGTGTTTAGCCATTTTGGGCCCAGTAGTGTATGTTCTGGCGACGGCCCTGTTTGGGCCACAGAACAATGAAGGCATCTATCTGAAGTCCTGTCAGGCCCCCTTGAGTGAGTCAGCAGCTTAGGATGTGTTTTATTGGTTTGCATTGTCAATTACATTAGCTCTAATTAAAGACACTTTACATTACTTTTTACTTGTCTGGGAAGCTATTACAAGAGCTCAGAAAGAATACACAAGCAGATATTTGTCATGTCCTTGTCTATAATGGAAGAATAACTGGTGCGTGTTTAGCTTTATTGGTTGGCATGTCAAAGATGCAGCATTCAAAGCTAAAAAATAGTGCCATATGCCAATCAAAGTCTGATGTGGGATATTCCTACTTGATATCAGTGACTTCCAACCATAAAGACATTCTATTTTGATGCTCTGAAGTCGATGTATGAAGAAACATGACAATGGTACTGTGTGCTTTGCAGGTGTTCACTTGTCAGCAAAGAAGTCTCCTGGCATACGGATTTTCCAGGTGTATGATTATACACACGATTTTTCACACCTGTCTCTGTAAGCTCTTGCTAAACAGGTTGTATTGTCATGTAATGTACCCACTTGTACTCACCGATTCATTTCATTTGCCTACCGTTGGCATGAAATGGAAGTTGCGCTAGTCTTTTCTTTCCTATTGTGATGTATATATCTGAGTGAAATTGCTTCTCAAACAAGAAAAAATGTGGATAATTGATCGGATGGTTGTGGTTTGCTATTTGGGGATCTCATGTGAGTGACAGGTTGACCCCCCCTCATGGCAGTAAACACATCATCGGAGAAGAAAAGTCGTTGCAATTATTTCATTTAAAGATTATGAGGCCACATGAATTTGAATGTGCATGGATAAATTGTTTATAATAAATGCTGCAATATTTCATGTCAATTTTGTTTTCATGGTGACTTTAAAAATTAATATTTATCATCTACTGTGTACATCTCTCTTGGTGCCGCCATGTTCGTATGATATCACACATCCACAGTTCTGCAAAATCTAATAGGACATTTCAACACAAGCATCCAGTTTGAAAAGGAGTTCATTGCACTTTTCCAAGTAGGCAGATCAAATTCTGATTTGAATGGGAAAAAAATAGATGGCTTTTTGAGATTCTGAGATTCGTGAAGCTCACTGTTTGAGCGTTTTTCCGTTTCAGACAGACTGTCATCAGCGGCTCTCATTAGCGTACTAATAAAGGCCCCGCGACAAGCAGTTCTGTGCAATCAGTCAATGGGGACAATATTTACAATCCTAGCCATCTTCAGCGCCGAACACAGACCAAGACTTGGGCTTAAGACTCTCTTCCATTTTTACCCCTCTTTTCTCACCGTCAACTTAATTAGTCACATCAGACGTTAATTACACCAAGTGTAGGAAGTCGCAATCTCAAGTAGATCAAATTAAGCGGCGTGCAAAGCTTGAAGTGTCTCATTTCTGCCTGTGCAGAGACAATCTCAATTCTGCGGGGAACACGTCACGTGAGCAAACCTCCCTTACGGCTGCTAAATAGGATCTTAATGCTGGAAATCACCCCATTTGAATTGTTAAGTGAATACGTGTGACTCGCAGTGAGAAGTAACTCATCTCTGGTGTGAAAAAGAGTTAAGGCCTCGGAAATGACTATGTACTGTCTGGTACGGTAGAAAATAACGGATCATTGGAAATCAGTCCAGATTCATGATGATCTTAAACACTGTAAAAAAAGATTATTGGAGAATGTTACTTGGTGTTTAATTTCACTTGCAATTTCTACACCAAATCCTACACCATTTTTTTTTTTCATTGAAGGTAATGTTCATTTTATTTTATTTTATTTTCACCTGTCCCAGTTAATATGAAAAGACGTATTGGAGCAGTTGTTGCCTGATGGTTAGAGAGTCAGTCTGGTAACCCAACGATTGTGGGTTCAATTCTCAATACCGACAGGAAATGACTGAGGTGCCCTTGAGCAAGGCATCTCCCCAATCGCTCCCCAGCGCCACAACAAAACGGCTGGCCACTGCTCCGGGTGTGTGTGTCCACGGTTTGCTGTGTGTGTGTAGGCTTTCCTGTAGCTCAGTGGTTAGAGCATGGCACTAGCAATGCCAAGGTCATGGGTTCGATCCCAGGGATTGCACATACTCCGATACAAATGTATAGTATAATGCAATGTAAGTCGCTTTGGATAAAAGCGTCTGCCAAATGCATAAATGTAAATGTAAATGTAAATGTGTGTGTTCACTACTCACTACTCCTAATGTGTGTGCACTAACTGGATGGGATAAATGCAGAGGACAAATTCCGAGTATGCGTTACCATACTTGGCCTTCACATGTCACTTTATGAATAAGCTTCAAATTTTTTTTTTTTATCGTTTGATTTCCATATGGTTTGTTTGAGGTTCCTGACCAGCCTCAGCCTTCGTACTGGAAGCCGGAGGACGCTCTCATGCAGAAAGTCCAAAATGGACACATAGAAGTATTAACTTCCAGGAAATCCCTTTTATGGACAAAGGCATCCAGCTATCACTGTAGCTTAATAAAAAGCAGAAACGTGAAGACAATAAACTCGTGATTGTTACAACATATGGTTTATGTGCGCATTTTCTGCCTTATTCTGTGATAAAAATTACATTTCACTGTATAAAATCCATGACAACTATAAACATGATAAAATTGTCATCATTGTCATGTTAAAGAATATAAATCATCGGTTATTGTTCAGTAGTGTATTTAATTTCTCAGCCAGTTAAAGAGATAAGAAAAATAAAACCTGCCAATTAGACAAAGGTCAGAAAAAACTTCACTTCTGTCTCTCTCACTTCTGAAGTGATATTTACGACCCTGCTAAGCAGTTTGAAAGTTTTGAGAGAAGAAAAAAAAGATTGAAGGTTTATAGTCCTTTTTAAATAAGATAAATCCTCTTCCTGTCATTCCGATTCAACTTCCTGTGGGGTGTGGCCAATTCAATTCAAGATTCAACTCATAAAATCAAAGGGAACCAGTTCTGCAGTTCTGAATTCTGACGGGAAAGGCGTTTGGAAAATCATTTTTACAGTTCCATCTCGTGCCACTAATGGCACGGAAATGACACACTAGAGATGTACAGTACATTAAAAAAAGTCCTCTATTGAAGAGCTTCTTTGAAGAGACCTAATATATCCATAAGAGGAGCTTCTGTAGATGGCTGGGTGAGCTATAACTAGCATCCATGACCTCGTCTGTGGGCTGAAGAATATGGTGAAGAGCTTTTAATGAACGCTGCTCGGAACGGGTACACTAACCTTGTGTCCTGCAGGTCTAAGTGACCTAGCCTTTTCATTTTCAACAAATGCAACATGGTGTCACAGCACAGCTGTAGTTGGGCTATGCATGAGTCACTTTGATGCTGCATATTCAACTTAGACTGCAACTTAGTAAAGTCAAGCCCTCTGGTTAAGATCAGACTGCCCACCCTCCTGACATTACCTCTCTTAGCAAATTTAACCTATTACACAAATACATTAAAAAAAATAAAAAATTTAATCTGAAAACTTTTAAAATCAACATTACAAATTTGATCAAAATTGAGTGATTTTGAACTGCTAATTCACCCTTAAGAGCATCTTGACATATTGCAATGTTATTATTTTTAGGGGTTCAAGGGCGTAGCGCTGAAACCCCATTGTAATTGTTAAAATTTCCAAGGATCAGAATTCTCCCATAAAAGTGATCGGGCAGAGCAAACCGTAAGTCGTAGAGACTTAAAACTTTGAGGGCTGGTAGTACTCACACCAGCTACAACGTCACCGATCGGCCTTATGGGGGCGCTACAGCAGTGAAAAGTTAACTCCTGAACCGTTAGGCGTAGCCTCAAGTGTCTTATATCGTTGGAATCCTTGGCTTAAGAAGTAGTTAAAACTTTTGCGAACTAGTCCTAGGTTTTTGGCCCGATCGAGCTTCCCTAAGGGCCGACAAATCGTGGGTGAAGCCACTTTTACTAAAATGGCTGTAACTCGTGAACGGAATGATATATTTCCACCAAACACGGCAAACCTATGTAAGAGCTCATTCTGTGGTTGTGTGAAAAAGTGGCAACTGGCCACTCGGTGGTGCTATAACAGCAAAAAAAAAACATGAACATGTCTGTAACTACTTCACCATTAGTCCAATCGACTTGAAAATTGGCATGCAGTGTCTTTGACCAAGGTGCCGTGACTGTCTATGAGGACACTGACGTAGCTCAAAAAACACGTTTGCCATTGGCCAATGAAGTTTGAGCAGCTATCAGAAGGTTAACGGAGGCCGATCGGAATGAAACTCGCTGGGCCTGATTGACTCAAGGCCCTAGAGGCCTGTGAGAAATTCGAAAGAAATCGCTACCGGGGTTGCCTTCACGTTTTCACACGCGTAAAGGATTGTGTATCGCGCAATTTTTCGCACACGCCCAAAACATTCATACCACATGATAGAACTCCTCATTCTGAGCAACTTTGCCTCTAGGACCGCCACTGTCCATCAAATCATTCGTTAAATATTAGAGATTAGTTCAAAAAACAACTTTGGCGAACTAGTACTAGGTTTTTGGCTCAACCTCGAGAACTTAAAAACCGAAGGTTGTGGGTTCGGTTCTAAATACCGGCAGGAAATAACTGAGGTGCCCTTGAGCAACACACTGAACCCCCTATCACTGAACCCACAGCAAAAATGGCTGCCCACTGCTCCGGGTTTGTTGGGAGTTCGGTGTCTTCCTCAAGGGCACCTCAGTCATTTCCTGTCAGTATTGAGAATCGAACCTGCAAACTTCAGGTTTCCAAGCCACAACTTCCCCAATGACTGTCTACGTTTTGCAGTGTGTGTGTGTTCACTACTCACTACTCCTAATGTGTGTGCACTAACTTGGATGGGATAAATGCAGAGGACAAATTCTGAGTATGGGTTACCATACTTGACCTTCACACGTCACTTTTTTCATTTTTTGTTTCATTATTATTATTTTTTAATTATCTAAAAATTGTTATAATTAACTTGTCTCTATGCAAAACTTTTCAAAAGCGCTAAGAAAAATGTTTCAGTTTTTAAGTACATTACTGTCGTGTAAATGTTCCATATAATGTACCTTCATTATATGGAACTAGGACTTTTTCCCAACTTTCTGGGGTGAAAGAAAGGGTGTTTTCACACCTATGGATCATTTGTTTTGTTCCGAAACAGGGACTAAATTTGTTACAATGTTGCATTTTCTTCTTGGTTCGGTTCGCTTTCACATGGCAACATTTCAAAGCGTACCAAAATGCGTTTATGGATGTCACATGCGAGTACAACTGTCCTCTTATTGGTCAGAGATTTCTCTGCGTCTCCCATCAAAATAACGATTGACAAGTTCGCTCCATGAGCTTATTGTGGCTTTATTTGTAACTGTTGAGACACACGCAAACACTTTATAAATGTAGCTGTCTTTCCCGCAGTTAAATTATATACTACATTCATATTAATGCTGCGGAAAATTCAAACGCGCGCTCTTTCTCTCTCTCTGTCTCTGGATTTCCCAGCGCTGTCTAGTAGGCGACCTGTTGTCAGTGAGTCGATAGATACCATATGAATTAAAAAAAAAATTATTTACTGCTTTTTATATCACATTTCCCGTTATAAATTATGATATTATTTGGTTCGTTGGTCCTTTAACTGGGTCGGATTGCTTTCACATCTCAAGCGAACCGTTCCAGAGTTAGTTTGAAAGCGTACCGAGACCACCTCTTCAAGGAGGTCTCGGTACACTTGTTTGGTCGGCTTTTGGTGCGCACCCGAGTGCGATTGCTGCTTTCACACCTGCCCAAACGAACCGCACCAAAGGGGGAAACGAACTCTAGTACAATTCAACCGAACTAAATGAGGCAGGTGTGAAAGCACCCAAACAGTTGGTCATTCAAGGGCTGCTGGCATCCCATCTGCCAAAAAAATAACATGAAATCGATGAGTATCCGATCACAGAATGGTACAGTAGCTGATCTTTATTTCACTGAATTCCTTTCCTTAATTATGTTCACAATGTTATAAGCCTTGTTTATTTTAGTAGGTTTTGTGATGCTTAGTAATAACTACAGAGATCCAATCTGAATCAAAAAATATAAACAGATCCTATTTTTAATAATCTTCAGTCTTATGTTAATTATTGTAAGTAACATATATATTTTTAAATGAATCCCACCAGATGGTGCTAAATCAGTTCCAAGTCTTTTGTGTTACCTTAATGGACCAAAATGAACTACAGTCACTGTATTTGATTCTCACCTTGAATTTTTAATGTAGTGTGCATTTCCTTGTGCTTTAATACAGAATTACTACAGTAGTTACCTTGTTAACCCATTTAAGCCCACCGGCAACTATAGTTGCCGCAGTGTATGGTTATCATTTTCCTTTTGTACATTTTTTTCTAGATGTTTTCCATGTTTTATGTCTCAATGACATGCAATCAAACAACCAAATAAAGGATTTCAAGAACAAAAAAAAGGTATTCACTTCCTTCCTGTGACATGAGGCTGTCATCTTCCTACCCCTACTTCCAGGAAGCATATTGAAGGCAAACCCTCCCAAAGAAAAGTAAATTTAATGTTAATATTAAGAATTTTTTGTTGACATATATATATCTACATAATCGTGAAGGTCTCTAGAATCATCCAAACAAAACAAATCTAACAAGAGATCTATAGTTTTTTGTATACTTAGTCAAAAGTCCAAGCGGCAACTATAGTTGCCGGTTGGCAAATGACTTGTAAGTACATATATCATGGGGAAATGGGGTATACTGTGTTTAATGGGTTAATAAATCAAGGTTATTGGTCTTGTTTAGTGCTTTTTGCTTTCATAATATTTTATATGGTTATATATTATATATTGTTATTTGTAAATTTATTTATTTTTTAATTTATTTATTTTTTGTTTGTTTTTTTATATGTGACCCTGGACTACAAAACCAGTCATAAGGGTCAATTTTTTGAAATTGAGATTTATACATCATCTGAAAGCTGAATATATATAATCTTTCCATTGATTTATGGTTTGTTAGGATAGGACATTTGGCTGAGATACAACTATTTGAAAATCTGGAATCTGAAGGTGCAAAAAAAATCTAAATATTGAGGAAATTGCATTAAAGTTGACCAAATGAAGTCCTTAACAATGTATATCTATTCACAAAAATAATTTTTTCGATATTTACGGTAGAAAATTTACAAAATATCTTCATGGAACATGATCTTTACTTAATATCCTAATGATTTTTGGCATTAAAGAAAAAAAAATCAATAATTTTGACCCATACAATGTATTGTTGGCTATAGCTACAAATATACCCGTGCGAATTATGACTGGTTTTGTGGTCCAGGGTCACATATTAGGAGTAATTTTTTCTAATGAACAATGTAATTTAACATTTTGATTCACAATGCTCTGTTGGAGCAGCTTAATGGATGCACTTTGTTCTGCAATATGTTCCACCACTTTAAAACAAACGGATTTGTTGTTTGTTGTGTTTCATATTCAAGAGATTATAAGCTAGATCCAGCTTTTTTGTGTTCGCATCGAATGTTCTTCGACTTTGATTGATCTGTTGATCTGTTAAAAGCAGTTATTTTGAGTTAGATGCATAAATGTTCTCCTCCTATTCAAATTTTACATCGAAGGGGTGCATACAACATATTTGCCCACCGGCAACTATAGTTGCCGCACATTCAAATACGTTTTTTAAGAAAAAAAACAAAAACCTGGGGAAAATAAATGCAGAACATAGGACACTATTAACAGGACTATATGCATGAAACCATTAAGAAAAATTTGGGCACAAATGGGTTAATACACAAGACTGGAGAGGTCTTGCAGAAGCAGAGCTTTCTCTCGTTTTGATATCGGCATGGGTTTGGCTCGCAAATGTTTGTAAAGAGTTGCTTTTTATCGAGGCAATAGTCAGTCTCATAAGAATACGCAATGCGTCGGCAGCTTTGAATATCACTGTTCGTTGTTGATTCTCCAGTTTGCTTGTTTGTTTCCACATCCACAGTCATATGAAATGTTTGCTGTACAACCCCGAGCAATAAGTCACCATTACACACAGCAATAGATACCGCCAATATTAAACTGTAAATATTAAATATTAAAGCTGCGATTCACGGCGGTCGTGCGACGCCCCTGGGTAGCTGTTATAATCCTGCAGTTTAAGTCGTATTTGTTTTTAGCAGATTCTCTGTCTCTGAATGGTGCTAAATGAGGCTTTGATGGCCGTGTTTAATTCATGGCAGCCTTGCACAAACAGAGATGGCGCAGAGCGCTGCTATGAAAGATTAAACAGTGCTAATTTTGTTTGATAATCACACATAACTGTGCTTCCGTCCCAGTGTGCCATGCTGGGCGGTCAGGAGGACAGGGCTTTCGGGTAGGAGATCTGTTCCAGACGTGTTCATCTCAGCTGTCTGCACGATTCTTTCTGAATATGCGCTCTGGTGGGATTTGCATAAGTACATGCAGAGAGGACACAGCCACTGTTAAAAGCACAGTTAGATCAAACCAAATAGCTGGAGGCAAGATTGTAATTAGATCAGCCTGAGGCAGTTAAGAACTTCTTTATGAAAACATGCGGCCAAAGTCATTTTCCATTCTTTTACTGGAATTGAAATGAGCCTTAGTGAGCGTTTGGAGGGAAAAAAAATATCTTAAAGGCAAAGCGTGTAATTTCTGTGCCACTAGCAACACCAAAAATAATTGTTATGAAATAAATACAGTAATAACTAAGCTGTAGAGCACCTCTCCTAAATAAGCTGTGCAATTTCACAATGTTAATTATAAGTTAATTACTTAAGGGTTGGGAGTCCTGAAATAATAAACATCATCATCATCACCCTCAATATTGTTGTTATTATTTAAGAAATTAAATATATTGGAATATGTGAAGACAAACCAGGCCGAGTATTTCTCTTAAAGTTACCATGAAATCAAAATTGACCTTTTTTATGGGATATTGCAGTTATTATAAATGATTTATCCATGGACATCATTATATTTTTAAAAATGTGTATGTATAATCCATCAAAATAACCTCCCCTCCTCTTGCAGCTCTTCTCTTCTCTGATGATGTGTTTAATGGCGCGAGGGCGGGACAACCTGTCACTCACATGAGATCCACCAATAGCAATCCCCAACTATCCAATCAATTCTCCATGAGCAAAACATTAGTTCTTGCCTTACATTAGTTCTTGTTCGAGAAGCCGTTTCATTTGAGATAGGGGAAAAAAAAAACTAGCACAACTTTAGTTTCATGCCGACATTAATATTAGAAAACCGCACACTGTAAAACCTGTGGTACCTTGTATTTGTTCCCCTAAAGAGCTATTTCTACCTATTTTAGTACATTGTATATCTTTACAGTAGAACTGAAACAACACCAAACTGACTTCAGCTGAATAACAGCAGAAATGCATCATTGTCCTGTTATCCCTGTAAAGCAGCTTTAAAACAATCTGTATTGTATAAAGTGCTATGTAAATAAAGGTGACTTGACTTGACAAGATGAAATAAAAGGATGAATAAGCTCTGTTTTTAAAACTTAAAATATGTCTCACTTTGGAAACAACATGTCCTCCAACCAATACGACAATATAGGTCGTTTGTCACATCCCTGAAATACGACCCATTGGAGTGTTTACTAAAGTTGCACCCCTATCGACAACAGGACACTTTCATTTTAATGCATCATTCCCTTTTATCTGCTCGATATTTCGGGTTTCGCGTAGCTCAATTGACAGAACATTGCAACAAATAACAATATGTAATCATGTGATCATGCGATCGTGGGTTCGATTCCAGGGAACGCATGTGCTCATAAAGTGTATATGCACTATAAATCACTAAGGGTAGGTTTAGGGATGGGGTAGGTGTAGTCGTTAATAAAAAAAAAAGAGTTTTGCTTAATGGAAATAAGACAAATGGTGTTAAAAATCCACACATTGCATTTAAATGAACACGCATTTTGATTGGTAATGACAGTCATACGTCATTTCATCACGATGGACGTAACACGACACTGTCATTATTTTTACGCCAACTAGAGGGCGCATGACTTTAAAACATAAATATAGGTTGTAATAAGGTGCTTGAAAAACAACCTATAGGGTCGTTTTTTTTTTTGGAGGACAGTCTCCTTGGAAATGTTTCTTAACTGATAAAAATCCGACTGAACCAACTTCTTAACATGATATTGGTAATTGGTATCAAAATAAAAACCCAATTTTTTCACTACCTGCTGAATACTGGGAAACTAGTAAGTAGTTAAGACTTAACACAATCTGACTTTTGTTAGAGCCCTGACCGATTATCAGTATTTAACAGCAGAAAATTACAAGCCATCCAGTTATATCCAATATATCAGCTAAGCATGCTTGAAGGACATTTAAACTAGTCAGATCATTGGATGGCAGTGATACGTATAACTGTAAATCATCTACATAGCAGTGAAAATTTATATGAAGATTCTGGATTACGGATCCAAGAGTTAACATATAAATTGAAAACAAAATTGGTCCTAACAGGGAGCCCTGTGGAACACCAAAATTTATTGTAGAAGAGGAGGATAAATCATGCCAACTGACACTACAAATGTTCTATTCAACAAATAAGAAACAAACCAGTCCAACGCCCTCCCTGATACTCCCACACATCTATTTAATGTATCAATTAAGATTGAGTGACTGTATCAAACGCTGCAGTCAGATCTAGCTATATTAAAACACTCTCCAGCATCCTCTGCCATCAGCACATCATTTGTCACGCTTAAAAGGGCAAGTTCTGTTCTATAATATTTCTCTGTTTTGTTTGTTTTTTATTGGATGTTTTCAGAGATGTAAAAAAAAAAAAGATTTTTGACTTGTTTTTTTTTCCGACAGTTAATTTTGATGTTATAATTTTATGTGAAAAAGGCCAAAATCCATGATAAATTTGTCATACATGTACTTGAAAAGCATGTACTTGTTTACAATGTTTGCAAAGTTTACAATCCTTGGACTCCTCCACAGCACTTTAATATAGATAAACTCACCGTAGTCTTCTTGAATGAGGAAAGACAGATATTGCTGAAACTATTTGTCATAATGTATTTAAAATTAGCAATAAAATCAAATGCAGTAATGGTAGCATAGATTTTGTTTCTTTAGCTCAAGCCACACTATATTTTTCAGGCTGATCCAGCAAATGTGCATGTGTGCTTAAGAGTCAATAAACAGCTATTACTTCAATCACAAGGCAGTTGGCTCTTTTAAATGACAAACTGGACTTCTATTCACACAACTGCCATATTTCTCCTTGTTTCTTTTTGTCTGTGAGTGGTTTGTGAGTGATCACTCTCCTCGCCCCATATAATGTTGATACTTTTCTACCTAGAAATGGTTTGTTGTCTCTCCACATTAAACCAGGATACACAAAAGTATCAAATCACTCACTTGACATTTAACAGGGATGTTGATGAGATCTGGATCAAGTGAGCTGCTGTAGTTCTAGCCAAATGAAGAAATGTTAACCTGCACAGCTAGCAAGATGGAGTCCAAGTACATAGAGATTGATAGATTTCCTCTGTGTGTTCTCACGTCAGCTTGATTCTGATTCGGTGAGGTAATCGCATAGAAATGAACGCAGATTGCGCATAATTGATCCTGCTGGCTGTAATTAAGCACTAACAAGCTACATTGCAAAGGAAGTGCACACTGCCAATAACACTGTGCCTCAATAAAACATGATAGTGGTTGCAGATATGGTGTGTGTGTTGGAGTGGTAGAGAGACTGACAGATGAAAGAAGAGAATAAACATATGCAGTGGGGAATGGCTGGAGTATTGTCTCTGTTTCATGCAGGGAAGAGGGGTTGCGGACAGTTTCAGAGTCTTTCATCTTGAACAACATGCTCTGGGGGAGCGTGGGGCATTGTGAATTTTATGTGAAGTATTTCAAAGGCCTCGTGCCGCTGCGGCTGATACTTGTCAATTTCAGTGGCTGCGCTGTTCGGAATAGTGAGGAATGGTGACTAATTATTACTCACTCACATTTGTTTCTCAGTCTTAGCACGTATTTCTTAATCCATCATTCTGGTAACACTTTACAATAAGGTTTCAATAGTTAACTATAGTTAATATAATTATTTATATAGTAAGTACATGTCGTTAATTAATATTACTCAGTACTTAAAGATATAACAAGGAGACCTTAAAATAAAGTGTAACCTATAATTGTTTTACACTAATTAATAATTAAATGCATTTGATAAATTACTATAAAAATCATTTTAATTTCAAAGTTTTACTAGATTTAAGATAATTATATTCAGTGGACTGTAATATTGCACAACCTTGAGTGCTTATTGTACAATCTGAATATTAAGAAAACTAATTTTCATTAAAACATTTTACATTTTGCATATGCATTAAATTCTTCCACTTTAGCCCGACATAACAGAATGTTTGCTATGCAACAACAATAATGACCAGCTATTGTTCATATCGCAGCTTTAAATGAATTCAATATCACTGCATTTTATTGAATTAAAATGAAACTGACCACATCAAACCTCAACAAACACTATTGACTTTAAATGTTTGAGTCATGAAGAAGAGAATGTCACTGTATTATGAATCACAGGCCTGAAGTGTTAAATATTCATGGCGAATGCTGTGTGGAAATGAGCGATAAAAAGGTTTGGGATTCTGCCAAAGCAAATGGAAGAAGAAAAAAGACCAATGGGAGCTCTGTATTAACAGCAGTGGTTTAATGGCGCGAATCTAACGCAGGCCAATTAAAAGGCAGGCAGAGAGCATGGGGGTGGGCCTCCATTCATTTGAGAGGAAATTGAGGTTGAAATTAGGCATTGTGCGACCACGTGGCCTGTGCAGAGCCTGGACCGGCGGCAGCTTTCATTAACTCTTGGCCAACTCTTGGTACTGGCAAAGACAGAAAATGGGTAAAATTGTGCAAATCCAGCAGTCTTCAAGCTCAGACAGTGGCCTGGGTCAGGTTTCACCATCCGTTCGTGAGTTCTTATTTAAATTGGAGATTAAAGTCCACACTAGAAGATCAGTGGCTAGTTTTTAACCATCTCTGTACTTTATTTTGTTGCACGATTTGTTCTTAAGGCAGAACGTGGCCAGTAGTACATGAGCAGGAGTTGTGTTGAAACGCACATTTTTGTTTATCCTTGATTCTAACTTCTTTTGCCTCACATAATGGTAATTGTATTAATTAATGGTAAAAATGTTTCCGTTGAAATACGACAGGGGTGTGACGAGACAGGTAGCTCACAAGACGAGACACGAGATTGAGTTCACGAGAACGAGACGAGATTTTTACACAGTATTTTTAAGAAATCCTCAATGAGGAAATACATGACTAGAAAAAATATTCTGCAGGTGTATTTGAAATGTTTTAACTAATCATCTGGTAATGAATGTCATTTCAGTTCTTCTTTCTGAGTGTGAATCATATGCATTGAAAGACAACAATATTCAAGCACTGTAAAAGGTTTTGCCACAAACTCAACTGATTGGCTTCTCTCCTTTATGATTTCACATGAGAACTTTTGACCTCCTAACTGAACTCCTTTCCACAAATTTACCATAATCAAAGTACTCAAACATAATCAAAGTACTCTCAATATTCAAAGTGCAAATAGAGACCAAATTGTTCTTCAAACATGATACAAAGCTAAGAGATGGTTACAACTACACAGCCCAGCCTAACATAGGTTACATATTGGGAGATATTTGCATACATCAGGGAGTATTAAAATTGCGTTTGAATGCACGCTCACGTTTTACTTTCACGATTGCGTGTACTCTGTGAATTGGGAGCGGCGGTGCTGAGCGCGCATTCTACAAAATAAGACATTTATAAGACGCTTAAGGCGGTATACTTCAATCGAAATCGAAGAACGAACTGATGTGACGTCATTTCGAACAAAATCAGGCCAAAACGAAGTTCGTTTTGTGTTCTTTTTGGAAGTTCGAAACGGCTTGCCAAAGCGAACTTTCAGGAAAAGTACGCTCCAGCTGCAAAACACCTTCGTACTACCATTGGTCAGTGACGATAACGTAATAGGAGGTGTGCGCTGAGGCTCCGCCTTCACTCGCGTGGGACTTTGACTTATTTTGTGTGTTTGAGTTCGTCGAGGTAAGAGCTCCGTGGGTGAAAACATGAACACACTGGATAGCCACTTTATAGTACAAAATGAAGTTGTGCTTGTAAAAAAATGAGGCACTAACACTGTTTTTCATGTTTGATACTGTAAAGCTGCTTGATTTTAAGCAATCTATTGAATAAAGTGCTATATGAAGACGTGACGTGACTGGAGTGCTACTTCGCAGAGCTCGTGCTAACATACCCATGTTGTTATGATCAAACGCTTTTCTTATGCTTTCTATAATAAATGCTTGCTGTTTTCTCATTTTTGTTGTTTTTATTTTGTTACTGAGAAGAAAGTGCACGGCACATATTTACATATTCATCTAATCGTCACTCTCAGCAGTGTGGGCGGCGTCAGATGTTCGATTACAGTATATCGCTGGTCACACATTTCAAACTTCGTTTTACCCCAAAACGAAAAACGAAAAAGAGCTTCGTTTGAAGTATACCGGGGCCTTTAAGCTCTGTTTTGCAATGAATCCTCCGCCATGGTCTCGTCAGTCATCTCGTCACTTACTCTTGTCATGTGATCAGTGAACTGTGATTCCTGCTGCGCTACATGTACTCTGCAGCTCGTGTTGGATTAGCTGGATGGGATTGAAGTGACCGTTGTCCAACTGAATTAAATGGTTTTTATTTCTATAAAAAGCAAAACGACAAGTGGAGGCGTAATGTAAACGTAACGGTGGCATATTCTATCCTAATTTCACCCTCACACTCCGTCATGGCAATATCGCGAGACAGCTTTTCACCTCAATGAGAACTCTCGTCACATTCAGTCAATCTGCTATTTTATTCCAACCGTTATTCCTGGTCGGAGGTTTCTGTAAATATTTAGTTTCTACGTAGAATTGCATTTCAACTAAGTTAAATGGTGCAACGCAAAAATATTTTGTAGTACTTAAGTTACTAAGGGTGCGTTCACACTTGTCATGTTTGGTTCGATTAAAACGAACCCTGGTGCGATTGCTCTGTTAGTGCGGTTTATGTGAACGCTGCCATCCGAACTCTGGTGCGCACCAAACTAGCGGACCGAAACCGCTGAAAAGATGGGTCTCGGTCCGCTTCCAAGCGAACTGTAGTGCGGTTCGAATGATATATGAACGCAACACAGACCAAAGACATGTGAACGAACCAAAAACAGGAAGACACGCATATCGGTTTTTCTCGACGTAGTCGCAAGTTTGCCCATCACAGGCATCAGACGCATGTCTCCACGCAGCAGATCGCTTGTGTGTGTGACAGAGGGATTCCTGCCGATGTTTTGACTCCTTTACACATTTTATAAGCTCTTCACGAGTTCCCAGCTGGCCAAAATACCATCATATGCAGAGTACGCACACACAACGAGCGCATTTACCTCAGCACACAGCATTGTTTTGGATGTTCGGTAAGTTCTGTCTCAAAAAAAGCAATACGTCATAAAATCCGACCAATCAGGTTGTGAATGTATCCCTATGCCTTTAGGTTCGGTATCTTTTGGTTCGGTGATAAAATTGTCAATCTGAACGCTAATTGGACCATGACTAAATGTTTTTTTTTCTTCTTTGGTCCAGACCAAACGAACTGAACTACAAGTGTGAACGCACCCTTGGTGTCCCTTTACGTCAAACTAGGCTAAAGGCCCATTCACATCAAGAACGATAACTATTAAAATAACAATAACGATAACTATATTAGGGTCCACACCAACGCACGATATCCTTCTGTTTATTATAAGCGCGCTGCAGTTTTGTCATCCGCTGCTTAAAATGTTTGAGCTCTTTAAAGCAGCATGGTCAATGTTTTAATTGTTCATCAGCTGTTGTGAAAGTAATTCCAATGATATAGTTTGAAGTTGTAACTTATGCACAGCTGGCGTAGATCTGATCTGATATCTGATTAGTGTTAACAGGTCTCTTCCAAAACCTAGTGTGCTGCCTTCCTAGACTGCATTTTAAGGCATCCTACTGTAGGAATGCTCCTGATAGCAAGCCTGTTTGAAATTTTAGGCAGCATTCCATGTAACTTGCTTGGAGAATATAATCCCAGAATGCATTATGGCAAGCTTCATTCAAAACGCTGCCTTCAAAGTTAGCTGCCCACGTAGGCAGTGAACAGTGAAGCAGCTCACTTGATTTTGGAACAGACCATGTTAAGCCCCAGAGGGGAAGCTGCATTCCTCCAGCTGTTGTATGATTCTGAAAGTGACCTTTGGTTAATGTCACACATCACAGAGTTTAATATCACTCCGTGACTATATGCCAGTGGTTCTCAACTCCAGTCCTCGGGACCCACTGCTCTGCACATTTTGTATGTCTCTCTTACCTGACACACTCAGTTCAGGTCATGGAGTCTCGAGCTGATGATCTGAATCAGGTGCGTTAAATAAGGGATACATACAAAATGTGCAGAGCAGTGGGTCCCGAGGACTGGAGTTGAGAAACACTGCTATATGCCATGACACAGGAATCTGTTGTTTTTTGCTTCCTTTCCCTCAGTTACTGTTGCTCCAGACCTCATTTGCTCTTATGAAAATCTGAGGCTCCATCAAAAGATATTTTTGCTCACGGTAATTATCACGTGTGGAGGACTAATCGTCTGGAAAGGAAAGACAAGGAAATAGTTTCTGGAGGAGCTGTAGCTGAAGGCTACAGTAGAGCAGGGCTGCAGAAATAGACTGATTGTCTCAAAAAATGCCCTCTAACCTCTTCAATTAAAATTAAGTCAGTTTTTACAGGCGCTTTTTTTTCCTGGTTTTGTAATGGAGCTGACCCCGTGTCTTGTCAAACTAATCTACTGATAAAGTGTGTTTCATGAGCTCATTAGTAAGACCTGGGGAAGTTTGAGTAACTACAGTACATGAATCTAATCACTTATCAAGGTGTTGCTAACTATTGCAAAAGGAATTCCTGTACAACGAACAGAGATTTCAAGTGCTGCAAAAGTGTCAATCCGCCTTGTGTGTCAATGTACGAGACCAAGGGCCAGATTTACTCTCTCGCTCTTTTGGCATTAAAAAACTACTGTTACATCGTGTCCTAACCAGATTCCAGCGTCAAGCAGTTTGACTGCCCACACTAGACGCGATGCGACAATGAGAAGCGATAAAATCAATCAAAAACCACAGCCAATCAGAAGAGAGTGTGGGCGGGGTCTCTCGGCAAGAGCACAGCAGACACAATGAAATAGGCAAGTAGACATAGTAAAATTCATAAATATTACACTATTTAAACATTATTTAAAGTACATACTGAACCAATCTTTGTCATAGAATACACTTGTTTGTTCGCATTGAGTTGACAGTTTGAACATTCTTGTGCCCATTTATTTATTTTCAAGATCTGAGGTGAATTAGCCAGTGTTGTTTTCGTTACAGCTAAAAAGCTGGGAACACAGAACGATATTCAAACTCACGTTAGATGCTTTTAACATTAAATAAAGCACATAAACAGTACCTGATATTATCATTGCCATACTTTGTGTTGCTGTTCCAGCCGCGACGTCACGGAGAAATAGAAACGGCTGGTTAGGACAAAAACTCAGATTAACATGGAAAAGATATCTTTGGATACCTATAGAAAAGATACCTTTTATCGCGTCTGGTTAGAACACGGTGTTAGGTTTTACAATAGACACGCAGTGAGAAATTAGCAATAAATAGGCGTGAACATTATTTTCTTCTTTCCTGTAGCTCACTGGTTAGAGCGTGGCACTAGCAATGCCAAAGGTCATGGGTTCGATCCCAGGGATTGCACATACACAGATACAAATGTATAGTATAATGCAATGTAAGTCGCTTTGGATAAAAGCGTCTGCCAAATGCGTAAATGTAAATGTAATTTTTGTGCAATCCTGACTAGAGTGTAAGATGACTATTCATTCATATATATTTCGGAAAAGTAGGTAATACTTTTTTTTTAGGGTCTTTTAACCAGTTGTTTATTAGCATGCATATTAATAGAATATTGGCTGTTTATTAGTACTTATAAAGCAGATATTAATGCCTTATTCTGCATGACCTTATTCTACATTCTTAATCCTACCCAATACCTAAACTTATCAACTAGCTTACTAACTATTAATAAGCAGTAAATTAGGAGTTTATTGAGGGAAAAGTCATAGTTAATAGTTTATATGTGTTCCCTATACTAAAGTGTTACCGAAAAGTATAGTTGATTAGTTGGAGGTCTGTCAAAGTTTACCTTAAATAAAAGATTGACCATACAGTATTCCATGCAGTTAAGATAATGCAAGTGAAAAATAAGATAGAGTCCCAGATTTATGCTGCTTGCGATGCCATCAATGAACATGAAGTTCATTGTGAATCAACTATTTTTGTTTATATCTGATTTTGTATACAAATATAATGTTTACAACTGTACACAACACTTTCCAGATGATGCACTCCTTTTCCAAGAGCTCAAAGAAATTTTGTTCATCAGCAATACAGTATGTAAGCATAATCCTTTCCTGTCTGAGGTCCGAAGTTAGATCAGATGTTTGAAACTGGCCCGTATGCTAATAGGGTAATTAGCAGAGGCTATAGAAACTGCATCCCTCCCAGGTAGCTCATCACCCTACCCCAAAACCCTGGTGATTTAGCTAGTGTTCAGAGAGATGTAGGTGAACGTTGAAGGAAGAGGTTGCCGAGCGGTAAGGTACAAGAGGGAGATAAAGCTCTTGGGCAAATTATCGCATCAATCAGGTAGCGGGCTCACAGCAGATCTGGAAATAGCCGAGGTCTTGTCAGACAGACAGCAGCTGGCCAGGGAGATGGACATGCCCTCAGGCTGCAGGTAGTGTTTAACAAGCTCCAGCATAATGAAGCCATGTGTGTCATTTGATTTCACTTTCTCTCGACATACACAAACGCATTACCCTCAGTTTGCCTCTGTTTGTTCCTGCTATGATGATTTTTCTTTGGGGAAGTTTGTAATTTCTGCACTATTATCAGCAAACAATGTCATGGCAAAAACACTCCCCCATCTGCCATTTATTGGCCGAACAGATAGTCACACCCTAAAAATCATGCCATTGGTTAAGCCTGTGTTGTTGTGTGTTTCCCATACAACGACAAAACTCACTGCTTAATCGTAGTACAATGCATTGTTGGAGAAGTTAGCTAGCTAGTCATGGCTGTTTCCTACGGAGCCCCTAAAGAGACATGGTGATGATAAAAGAGACATTTTTGTTCAATGAGAAACGTTGCATTCCCTCACAAAACTTTTATGATTAAAATAATGTGAGATGGGAGAAAAACTATATTTCAGTGCTTTTGAGAGGGAATGCAAAGTTTCTTTGGGGAACGCAATACTTTTTGAGAGCATGTTTTGAATGCCATAGTTTTACGAGAGAATGTTTTGCGACTGAACCTAAAGTTTCTTGGGGGAACGCAATACTTTTGTGAGAGAATGTTTTGAACGGCATAGTTTTACGAGAGAATGTTTTGCGACTGAACGCAAAGTTTCTTGGGGGAACGCAATACTTTTTGAGAGTGAACGCAAAGTTTCTTGGGGGAACGCAATACTTTTGTGAGAGAATGTTTTGAACGCCATAGTTTTACGAGAGAATGTTTTGCGACTGAATGCAAAGTTTCTTTGGAGAATGCAATACTTTTTGAGAGTGAACGCAAAGTTTCTTGGGTGAATGCAATACTTTTGTGAGAGAATATTTTGAACGCCATAGTTTTACGAGAGAATGTTTTGCGACTGAACCTCAAGTTTCTTGGGGGAACGCAATACTTTTTGAGAGAATATTTTGAACGCCATATTTTGAACGCCATAGTTTTACAAGAGAAAGTTTTGTTAGTGAACGCAAAGTTTCTTGGGGGAATGCAATACTTTTGTGAGAGAATATTTTGAACGCCATAGTTTTACGAGAGAATTTTTTGCGACTGAACCTAAAGTTTCTTGGAGGAACGCAATACTTTTTGAGAGAATGTTTTGAACGCCATAGTTTTACGAGATAATGTTTTGCGACCGAACGCAAAGTTTCTTGGGGGAACGCAATACTTTTTGAGAGAATGTTTTGAACGCCATAGTTTTACGAGAGAATGTTTTGCGACTGACGCAAAGTTTCTTGGGGGAACACAATACTTTTTGAGAGAATGTTTTGAACGCCATAGTTTTACGAGATAATTTTTTTTTTGCGACTGAACGCAAAGTTTCTTGGGGGAACGCAATACTTTTTGAGAGAATGTTTTGAACGCCATAGTTTTACGAGAGAATGTTTTGCGACTGAACGCAAAGTTTCTTGGGGGAACGCAATACTTTTTGAGACAATGTTTTGAACGCCATAGTTTTACGAGAGAATGTTTTGCGACTGAACGCAAAGTTTCTTGGGGGAATGCAATACTTTTGTGAGAGAATATTTTGAACACCATAGTTTTACGAGAGAATGTTTTGCGACTGAACCTAAAGTTTCTTGGGGGAACGCAGTACTTTTTGCGAGAATGTTTTGAATGCCATAGTTTTACGAGAGAATGTTTTGCGACTGAACGCAAAGTATCTTGGGGGAACGCAATACTTTTTGAGAGAATGTTTTGAACGCCATAGTTTTACGAGAGAATGTTTTGCGACTGAACGCAAAGTTTCTTGGGGGAACGCAATACTTTTGTGAGAGAATATTTTGAACGCCATAGTTTTACGAGAGAATGTTTTGCGACTGAACGCAAAGTATCTTGGGGGAACGCAATACTTTTGTGAGAGAATGTTTTGTGAGTGAACGCAAAGTTTCTTGGGGGAACGCAGTACTTTTACGAGAGAATGTTTTGAACCCAGTAGTTTTACAAGAGAATGTTTTGCCAGTGGGGGAAACTCAGAGTTTCTCAAGTTTTTCTGGCGAATACAATACTTTTGCAAGACTCCATCACCATGTCTAGTTAGAGGCTCTGTAGTTTCCCCAAAACCGTAGTTACACCTCCGTCATTTAAACCAGGTTAGTTCAGCAATATAGGACTGTCGTTAATGCCATGCGCAGGTGGTGCTGTAATACCTTATTAAACTAATTTATCGGTTACAGATTGCAAAATGTCAGACTATTATACCGTAGTTCATTTACATGAACTACAAAAAGCTGTTTTTTATAAATCTCATTAACATATAGTTAACATAAGTATGTTATAAGTATGTAATACTCCCGAATACATGTGGTTCATTCAGTCAGCAGCTTTCTCCACAGTGTCAACGAAATGTTGCTGCAACGAACATCCCATCTAAGAACGACTTTACAGTTTTTTCACCTTCCAGTTTGCTTTACTTGATGTTTGATTTATTGTGGCTTTAGATACATCTGTAAATGAAATGAAAGATATAGATTGTACTGCATGTAATCTTGCTTATTGTGCCCAAGAGTATATCAAAACTATTCTTCTAACCACAGGTCGAGAGCTGTTCCAACCACACAAGTTTGTAATGATGTTTGCAAATGTTCGTTGGAACTATGGTTTCGGGAAATGGTGAATCGCTGAACTCTGTTGGTAACGATGGAACTTGCAAACATAGTTTTGAGATTTTGGGAAAGGCAGCCCTGGTTGGGAGGCCGGTAACTGGTGCTGCGGCGCTGCAGTGTTTACACTTAGTTGTTCCTGCATATTAGGTTGAGATATGACAAAGAGCCACACGTGTTCTTATAGCAGCTCGTTTTGATGTGTGCATGTGAGCTTTATGGGGGTTACAATGATGTTAGCTGTCAGTGTGTCTCTCTAATAATGATAAATGGAACTTATTACATCAGTGTTAATTTCCCCTCCACAGATTGGTCTCAGATGCTGATACTTATCTGGCACTGATCGAATTGTACGAGTGTAATCGCTGAGAACAGACCCTATTAAAAACCGGGGCCTGTGCATCTGATATCAACCCTTATGGGAGGTCTGATTAGTCATCATGCTCTCTACCTGCTGACATGTCACTATTCTCAACTCTGCAAAAATATTTTTCACTGCCCTCAAATATGCCAGCTGAAAACACAAGCATCTAGACTGATCCTTTCTAGACAACAAATTAATTATACATTAATATCTTCCCAATGCAACCAAACATTAAAGTCACCATTACCTACCAGTTTTTATAATTTCTCCAGCTAATTCAAATGATCACTTTCTCTATGATCCACATCTTCACAAACACGTAAATAAGCAAACAGTCCTCCAATAAACAATTTGTGCTTTAAAAGACATTGATCTATTGACTTTGAAAGAACTCAAACTAAATGAAATCTGTTCATCATATAAAGGATTGTACAGATTGATTCATTTTGCTTTATTTACAACATATTTTATTAACTTTTTGAAGCTTGAAAGTTTTGTTGGAATGGACTTTTAATGGAGGGACAAAAATCTCTCAGGTTTCATTAAAAATCTCTTCATTTGGGTTTAAAAAATGAATGAAAACAAAAAGAGCACAGTACATTTAAACATTCGCAATTAAAACTTATTACCAATTTGCCCATTTCTTTTGTTCATATGTGCTCATGTCGCAAATACAATCATTACCACATTAATTTATGGCAACATCAAAAAACACCACAGTGCAAATGAGTTATGTTATCCTACATGTCTGCATTTCAAGATTTTTTAATGTCAGAACAATATAGAAATCACACTTTGATACGTGACGTGAAGGCCAAGTTAGTGCACACACAGCAGGAGTAGTGAGTAGAGAACACACACACACACACACATTGCAAACTGGGATAAAATGCTAATTTTAAAAGAACCCAGCTTGAGTTGGCCTCAGTTGATTTAATTTAAAAAACAGGTCTGATATTGTCTCAAAAAATGTTTGAATCTTGCATGAATGCAAGACTCTTGAGTCAGCACTGGTTATTTGTGGTGTATAGCAGAGACATTTTCTTTTAGCATATGCTATGTTGCGCTAAATGCCAACGCTTAGCACAGCAGAATATCCTCTTGTCTCTTAACGCATTCGAGAGGACCTGGTTCACTAATTGAACTCATTTGATATAAATGTGTTAATTGCTCGAGTTGAGCAAGCGCTGTAATTGGGTCATGATTGCTCTTGCTCTCCTCTTCAGTGCGCACACTTCCACTAATAATATCAATGAAACTATCATGAGAGCTGTGCTCCTGAACACAGCTTTTTTATCAAATCGCTATAAATAAGGAAATACCTGCCACTGTGTATAGATTCTGGGATATCGGAATTACAATCGATTATTGCTTGTACTTGCTTTTAGTGGCTCATTAGGCATTTTGATTTGTCTGAAGTTCATCTCGTGTGCGCTTTTGAAGTACTAGCCCACAGAAGTGTGTCGTGATCCACTGGATTTGAATTGAATTTCAATGCTCCCACTTTCTCCCCACTTTCCCAGCATGCAACAGAAGTCTCCTGTTGTCAGTCCAGAGGCGACGGGTCTCTGAATTCATATTTTCAGTCTTTGAAGGAGACGTACACTGCCTTCTCAACTCAGACGCCCTGCTGTGGCATTGTGGGAGCACGATGTCTTGCGCAGGTCCAGAACCACATATTGTGATTATTCTGATATATTTGCAGCAGAAATATCAAGGGGTTTTCCATTAAATTAAAATCAACCTGAATTAAGAAAGCTAATTTATTTTCATGTTGACTTGCCTGGTAAATCATGCACAGAGAATGCAGTATCAGCCTCACTCCAGATGCATGATTATTTCATACGGCACATCATGCACAATGTATTTATCCTTTTGAAATATAGATGAATCATTTCTGTGGCTGCCGGTCATTTTTTTGCATGGTTTGCAACAAAATTTAATAATTTATGGAGGAAATATGAGAGGCTGGCTGTATGCTTGAATGACACAAGAGCGTAAACGCAGCGTAAACAGTGGAGTCATGGAACAGATGTGAGGGTTGAAATTGAGGGACCAAGTTTCAGTCTTTCCAACTTCATGAGCTTTTAGTTCATTTATGCACCCTGAACATCTTGAGTATTTTTTCGGTGTCATTTTCGACAAATTTTGAAGATGGTTGTGAAGTGGAAAAGGTTATTGTGTTGTGTCTTGGTGCACTACTGGGGCTGCGCTGCAAATGAATTATTCATGCTAAGAATTGGAGAGGAGCACTGGAAAAAGAGCAAAGAGCAAAGAGAACGAAAGACAAAGGATTCGTGAGATAAATCAGTAGATAAATATGTGGGAATGCAACCACTTAATTGCTTAAAACAGTGTTTTTTTTTAACATTTTCTTTAGGCAAAATAAAATTTTTGGCATAAAAGATTGACATGTTCTTTATAGGTTGTGTGAGATTTACCCATGTCCTCCTGGCACTCAAACTCCACGATGCGTCCCAGTTTGTCTGCCGGGTGGCAGGAGGGTGTGTGAGCGGGTTGAGAAATCCAAGTCCAGGGTTAACCAGGAACTCTGACCTTAATCATCTCTGATTAGTGCTCTCATCCCCTGAGGAACAGGCGGTCTGGATCCTGGATTTAACATTGATTAGCTGGGAACATGTTGTCCAGCCTTCTGTCACCCACGTGGAGACGCTTTTTTTTTTAGTTTCAATGAATTTAACATTTTAGAGCACAAAGGTTACGTACTTTTAAGTCAAACCAACAATTTTCTTTTCTTTTCTTTTTTTTACAGTTAGGGGGCAGGGAATTCACATGAAAATCTGTGCTAATTTCTATTGAATTTAGCAGATTTAATATAGGCCTAGTCATGACACGAGTCACAAATAGGG
>RJVU01046426.1:532765-554331 GCA_003731715.1 Anabarilius grahami
AGGAAAAAAAAAAAAAAACATTATTTTGTAAGGATGCATGATATATCGCCACCATATCGGTATCGGCTGATATACAGTCAAACCAAAATGTATTCAGACACCTTTAACATTTCATTCATTATTACAGTTTATTCACTGTAGTTTAAAAGAATGGTAAAAAAAAATATGACAAGATCTCAGAGTTAAACTGTGTCACATTTTTAATGTTATCGTTGTCGGCCCAATAAGAAAATTTGACCAATATATCAAAGCCAATTAATAATGAGTTATTTCCTTCAGCTGAGACACTTCAGATGAAATATTTGAGTACACTAATGTATACACTTAACTTAAAATTATCAGGTTATCTCAATGTAAACATTTAGCTAACTATAACAAAATAATTCAGAAAATGCCAACTTTCTAACGTTAACAAGAGCATCGTATAGTGAATAGTGAAGTGACATGTGGCCAAGTATGGTGACCCATACTCGGAATTTGTGCTCTGCATTTAACCCATCCAAGTGCACACACACACAGCACTGAACACACACACCGTGAACACACACCCGGAGCAGTGGGCAGCCATTGCTGCGGCGCCCGGGGAGCAGTTGGGGGTACGGTGCCTTGCTCAAGGGTCTCACCTCAGTCGTGGTATTGAGGGTGGGGAGAGCGCTGGACATTCATTCCCCTCACCGACAATCCCTGCCGGACCTGAGACTCGAACCCATGACCTTTGGGTTACAAGTCCGACTCTCTATCCATTAGGCCACGACTGCCCCCATGTATAGCACTTACTGAATGAGTACAGTAACTTAAAACATTTAACTTACCTGCTCTCAAACCAAGCAGCATACACCACTTGTCAACATGATGGTAACTCTCCAAAAACCCACATTAACAGAAACTCTTCTAAATTAGCATAACAAAACATTAATCACTACTAAATCTCCCTTGCCATTAATCTTGTGCAAAAAAACATTATATAACACTATATTTTAGCATTTACTCTCCCTTTCGAGTGCCATGGGCAAAGCATGATGGGAAATAAAATAGAAATCCCAGCCCAGTTTCAGTTAAACTTAAGTTAGTCTAAGTTTAAAGAAATTAATTCATACAACTCAAAGCAATGAAACAGGTCAGGTTACTTGAAATATGTCAGTGCTGTGAACTCAAAATAAAAAGTACTCATAACATTTAAAGGGTTAGTTCACCCAAAAATGAAAATTCAGTCATTAAGTACTCTCCCTCATGTCGTTCTACACCCGTAAGACCTTCGTTCATCTTCAGAACACAAATTAAGATAAAATCTGATGGCTCAGTGAGGCCTCCATTGACAGCAAGATAATTTACACTTTCAAACGGCCAGAAAGGTACTAAATACGTATTTAAAACAGTTCATGTGACCACAGTGGTTCAGCGGTTCAGTGGTTATGAAGTGACGAGAATACTTTTTGTGCGGCAAAAAAAACAACAAAAAAAACGACTTTATTCAACAATATCTAGTGATGGGCGATTTCGAAACACTGCTTCATGAAGCTTTATAAATCTTTTGTTTTGAATCAGTGGTTCAGAGCACCAAAATCACATGATTTCAGTAAACAAGGCTTTGTTACGTCATAAGTGTTTTAAAATTTCAATGACTTTGGTAGTTTGATACATACTCCGAACCACTGATTTGAAACAAAAGATTCGTAAAGCTTCATGAAGCAGTGTTTTGAAATCGCCCATCACTAGATATTGTCATAAAGTCTTTTTTTTTTTTTTTTGGCGCACAAAAAGTATTCTCGTCGCTTCATAAAATTAAAGTTGAACCACTGTAGTCACATGAACTGTTTGAAATACGTCTTTAGTAGCTTTCTGGGCATCTGAAAGTGTTAATTGTCTTGCTGGCTATGCAGGCCTCACTGAGCCATCGGATTTTATCAAAAATATCTTAATTTGTGTTCTGAAGATGAACGAAGGTCTTACCAGTGTGGAACGACATGAGGGTGAAGAATTAGTGACAGAATTTTCATTTTTAGGTGAACTAACCCTTTAATTTAAATACTCATAACAGTTAATTTAACTGAGGTAATTTGTTTAATTTAAGTTTGTCCTAGTCAAACCAATTAAGTATTTTGAGCTTTAGGGTTTACAGTGCACGGCTTGAAATTTAATACATCCAAACAGTGTGTGGTGTTGTCAAAATATATGTGGTCATGTAAATGCATTATCATGGAAATTCTACCGGTCATGTAGCAACACCTATTCTGTTCTATTCTATTCTATTCTATTCTATTCTATTCTATTCTATTCTATTCTATTCTATTCTATTCTATTCTATTCTATTCTATTCTACTCTACATGTCAGATCAAAATGTCTGTGTTTTATTTAAGTGTGCAAGCTCTCATATATGTTAGGCGTATAATCATTGCTTTCTGAAACAGGGCCCACTTGCAAAACACCATGAAATAGCTGTGAAATGATATGATCCTCAGTCCCACAACACAGCTCAGCTAATCTAAGAATGGTGCTTGAATTTCCTTTCTAATTTTAACCTTTTCAAAACAACAGTGCACAGATGCATTTTCCCAGCTTTCCATTTGCACTGCTGGTAGCAGGTCTCAGACGACTGCATGTAAACTAGGAGCTATAACCCCCTCTAGGGTATCAAATCCTGGACTCTCATTTCTAACTAGGTCAATGCTTGCTATAGCTGCAGACTCTCTATTTCTCCTTTTCTGTCTGTCTCTCTCTCTCTCTTTTCAACCCTGGTGCACCACAAGATCCATTTCTCATCTCGTATGCATCAACATCACAGTAATTTGTGTCCATTTACACAGTCATTTGACTGTAAGCAATATAATCCTGAAAATAAATGAATGAGATTTCAAGAACTAACCGTCATAATTGCACCGTTTCTCTGGCTGTGTCTGTGTGAACTGTAAGACTGGCTGCAGTCGTTGAAAGCTTTTCTGTTTCAAGCTCTGGGCGACTGACTGAGCGATCAGCTCGCTTGCAAAACAGTCACGTCCGATAGTTCAATACTGCGCTCCCTCAGGTCTGCCAGCTCTGGCTTCAAAGAGACATCACGTGCAGATTCTCTTATCTTACAAAAGCAAGAAATGTTTTTATATACATTTGTTTTTGATGGAATATATAGAGTTAAATAACATACTTTAATTGGGGTTACAGCAAGTCTAACCACAATATTTTGCTCTTTTTTTACAGGATCAAGATATCTTATTACATCCACGGGGGCCTTGTATATTCTGGATGTGCAGTCAGAGGACGCGGTGAATATTTATCGCTGTACCACGCGGCACCGATACACAGGGGAGACCAGACAGAGCAACAGTGCCCGACTGCTTTTATCAGGTGAGGGGCCTTTGTGTTGCTGTCACGGCTTCTCATAAATAAGTAGATGCATGCCAGAGCTTCACGATTTGGTCAAAAAAATCATATGCCAATTATTTACACATATTGGGTGCAAAATTTAAGCTACAATAAGATTAAGTAAAAAGGGTCTCGTGATGAAAGTTTTAGTCAACAAATACTTTCTCTGTCTGTATAGAAGCAAAAATGCCGTTAATGTCACAGTCAGCCATTAAAACATATTTGATGTTTAATATATAGGGACTCTGGGCATGGCAACCCAGTGCAGTCAAATGATAATTCATAAGTGTTTTAACATTTGGTGAGGTGACATTCCTGCTCGTCCCCGCCTGAGGTTTAGCTCTAGGGGTTTGGTTAAGGGTAGCCCTTATGGTGACGCTTTACCTACAAATGATTTGTTTTTTTGTACAAGTCAGATTGTATGAATTTATACCAAATAACACATTCATATAATAATTACACAGCAAAAATTATTTTCTTAGTATTTTTGTCTTGTTTTCCATTACAAATATCTATAAGTTCTTAATTCAAGATACACTGTCTTGACAAGGAATGACTTAAGATATTAAGTCTTTTTTTTTGTGTGTGTGAAAAATCAAAATTAAGCAAGTTTATGCTTAAAGTGCATAAACTGAAATGAAATGAAATTTCTTTCATTAATTACTCACCCTTATGTCATTTCAAACCCATAAGACCTTCGTTCATATTCAGAACACAAATTAAGATATTTTTGATGAAATATGAGAGATTTCTGTCCCTCCATTGACAGCTATGCAACTACTAATTGAGGTTCATTCTCATGTTACGCAGCACGTTTGAGCTTCCTCAAGAACCAATGAGGTTCATTCGCGTGTTACGCAGCACATTTGAGCTTCCGCAAGAACCAATGAGGTTCATTCTCGTGTTACGCAGCACGTTTGAGCTTCAGCAAGAACCAATGATGTTCATTCTCGTGTTACGCAGCACATTTGAGCTTCTACAAGAAACAGTGAGGTTCATTCTCCTGTGTTACGCAGCACGTTTGAGCTTCCTCAAGAACCAATAAGGTTCATTCTCCTGTGTTACGCAGCAAGTTTGAGCTTCCTCAAGAACCAGTGAGGTTCATTCGCGTGTTACGCAGCACATTTGAGCTTCAGCAAGAACCAAATGAGGTTCATTCTCGTGTGTTACGCAGCACGTTTGAGCTTCCTCAAGAACCAGTGAGGTTCATTCTCGTGTTACGCAGCACGTTTGAGCTTCTGTAAGAACCAATGAGGTTCATTCTTGTGTTACGCAGCACGTTTGAGCTTCAGCAAGAAACAATGAGGTTCATTCTCGTGTGTTACGCAGCACGTTTGAGCTTCAGCAAGAACCAATGATGTTCATTCTCGTGTGTTACGCAGCACGTTTGAGCTTCTGTAAGAACCAATGATGTTCATTCTCGTGTGTTACGCAGCACGTTTGAGCTTCTGTAAGAACCAATGATGTTCATTCTCGTGTGTTACGTAGCACGTTTCAGCTTCTGTAAGAACCAATGAGGTTCATTCTCGTGTTATGCAGCACGTTTGAGCTTCTGCAAGAACCAATGAGTTTGTGGTAGTCGCATAGCTGTCAATAGAGGAACAGAAATCTCTCAGATTTCATCAAAAAGATCTTCATGTGATCTTCCACATGGGGGTGAGTAATTAATTTTTAAAGAATTTTTCATTTTTGGGTGAACTAATCCTTTAAAACAAGAAAAAAATATATGTCAATGGGTAAGAAAAAATAATTGTTTTACTTTTTGAATATGTTTATTTTTTTCTTACTCCACTTGCAGATATTTTTGTTCTTGTTCTAAACATACAATAAACTCGGTTATTTTCTTTTTTTTCTTCAGAAAACAAGACTTAAAACACTAAATTAAATTAAGCAAAGTTTAGAGCTAATCAAGGATTTGTTGATCTAGGTTTGATGCACCACTTTATTTTAAACACAGATTAACAAAACAACATGGATTAGAAATCCAACCTGTGATTAAAACTTGCATCTACTGTTTATTTTGTCCGCTACAATGGATTCGCCATTGTAATCAAACAGCAACAACATTTATATATTCAGTTTCCGTTTTGATTCAAGAAACTCTCTCTCTGACACAAGTAGCTCTTGCAGATAAAGGATATACATGTGTAAAATGTCAACTGTCTGTATTAACCGCTACTGTCACTGAGAGACAACTACAAAATATGCAGGGTGCTGCGGCTCTGCAGTTGGATACTGTTGCATGAGTCTGGTGTGAAGAAGGCATTAAATAGGACAAGCGCAGTAGTGATCACTGGCGCTCACCTCATCACCGCTGCTGCTAAATTATCAACATGTACCTCTACTTCATTCTTCGTCTGAGGTGAACGATAGATCCGCATCCTGGACTGATGGGCAGCCATGGCCCTCACACTTTGATGGCTCTATGTGCTTTTATTTTCATGTTTATCAGTAATAAGCACCTCTCTGAGACCAGACGCCACATCCAATGTTTCTGTCTTCGTTCAGTCATCAACTATATTTTACATTTAGTATTTAAAACTCATCACAAGTAAATTTAAAATAAATCCCTAAAATAGGATAATCTATCTAATAATCTATCTTAATCTATTTTACATTTAAATGAAATTCATGATCGAAAGGATGGTTTTATTAAGCATGTTCATTAAGATTTTAAGCATAATTGATATAAGTTTGCTGTCTATAATACCTGGATCCTCATTCATCTCAGTAGCATTTGCTTGGCTGAGACTGGGAAGTACACAATTTGAAATTCACAATTTAATCATGGCAGCTCATGGCCACTCAGATCTGCAGCCAGGTTAAAAAACAAAGAAACAAAAAAACAAAGCAACCTAGTCTACTAACATCAACTAGCATTCCTGCGATTGAGCTTCTAACACAGCTGGTGAGGAAGCAACTATATATTTGACATCTTTCTCTCTTCTGACTGCCATAAATGATCTCTCTAAAAACATTTTTACTTGTAGTTGTTGTAGACTGATAAATGTGAGGGAAAAAGAAAAAAAAAGATCAGATTGTTGTAATTGCTGGAGAACATATGGGATGGATGGGTAGACATAGACCTCATGTATTTTCTCTCACTCTCTTTTAGAACCTGTGGACTCCGCTCCGGTGATTCTGGATGGGTTTGAACGGAGGGAGGTTATGGTGGGACACCGGGTGGAGCTCCCGTGTAAAGCGTCCGGTCACCCCCCGCCCAGGTATCGCTGGCTGAGGGACAACAGCCCCTTAGAATCAGACAGCCGCTACCACCAGAGTGTATCGGGCCTTCTCATCGAGGCCACACGACCAAGTGATGCCGGCAGTTATGTGTGTGAGGTGTGGAACAGCTTCGGGAACGCCAAAGTGGTCGGACGGCTGGTGGTCAAACGTAAGTTATCTTTTAAAGCAGAGGTTCTCAACTCTTGCCCTCGAGATCCACTTTCCTCCTGTTCAGCTCCAACCCTGATCAAACTCACCTGCCTGGAGCTTTCTAGTAATAGTGAAGAGATTGATTGGCTTGTTCAGGTGTTTGATTGGCATTGGAGCTAAACTCTGCAGGAACGTGGATCTCGATGGCCAGAGATGACAACCCCCTGTTTTAAAGTGAAATTATTCTACATTTATAGCATTCACATTATTATATCTATGAGAACTATCTGAATTTTCATATGTGCCCTTTGACAGTTTGATTTTGAAAACCCAAAAATTCATGTAAATGATTCCTGTAAGACTTAATACAATTAAAACCAAAATTTTGCTCGCCAAAAATTTGAAGTTGAGCATGATTAGCAAGTACACACATTAGACAACATGATTGTTTGGATGGGCTGTTATTAGTTAACAAGTCTTTACTTGTGCTGTGTTCTATCCAAAGCTGTATGTCAATAGCTCAGGCTTCCACCTAATGTCCAAGGAATTCCATATCTTAACACAAAACGGCTACCGTTAGATGTGCTGGTGTTTGTCGACAAAGCAACAAATTGTGTAGGATAAATGATGATATACTTTTTGAAGGTGTACAATATCAACAGAAAATATCCGTTACTAGGGGTGTGATGAGACAGTTAGCTCACAAGACGAGACGAGACACGAGATTGAGTTCACAAGAACGAGATTTTTACACAGCATTTTTAAGAAATCGTCAGTGACGAAATACATAACTAGAAAAATAATCTGCAGGAGCATTTGAAAAAACTAATCATCTTGTAATGAATGTCATTTCAGTTCTACTTTCTGAGTTTGAATTATCATATGCAGTAAAAGACAACAAGACTGAAGCACTGTAAAAGGTTTTGCCACTAACTCAACTGACTGGATTCTCTCCTGGAGTCTCTTCAGATCTTACTGTACATGATTTATGAGCTTCTACAACTTTTGACCTCCTAAATGAACTCCTTTCCACAAATTGATCATAGAAATACAAACAGTATTAATAAAAATGAGTAACGCAGTTTTCTCTTAGTCTTATTAAGAACAAACAATAAATGCAACCATAATCAAAGTACTCTCTCAATATTCGAAGTGCAAACAGAGACAACATTTTTTGTCAATCGTGATAAAGAGCTAAGAGATGGTTAAAACTACACAGCCCAGCTTAAGATAGCTCTCATATTGGGAGATATTTGCATACATCAGGGAACCGCTTTCAAAATGCGAGGTATTGAAATGGTGTTTGAATGCGCACTCGCGTTTTATTTTCGATTTCGCGTTTGCGCCTACTCTGCGAATAGGCAGCGGTGGTGCTGAGCGTGCATTCTACAAAATAAGACATTTGTCTGAAGCTTAGGCTCTGTTTTGCAACAAATCCTCCGCCATGGTCTCGTCAGTCATCTCATCACTTACTCTCATCACGTGATCAGTGAACTCTGATTCCTGCTGCACTACGTATGGCTCTGCAGCTTGTGTTGGATGAGCTGGATGGGATTGAAGCTAACGTTATCCAACTGAATGAAATGATTTTTATTTCTATAAAAAGCAAAACGACAGTGCGGCCTAATGTAACTGTAGCAGTGGCATTTTCTATCCTAATTTCACCCTCGCACTCCTTCATGATAATATCGCGAGACAGCTTTTCACCTCAACGAGAAATCTCTTCACATTTTAATCTCGCGAGATCTCGTGGCACGAGATATCGTCACACCCCTCTCCGTTACCACGTTTTACTCGCTTGTCTCTGCAAATGATTGCTAAACAGGATTTATTTTCAAGTAATCTCAGAACTGACTCAATGTTGTCGTTTTTTTATTTGCTTATAAGTGAATATTTACTGTATACATCTTCTTGGTTGATGCTATGTTCACATGACATCATGTAGCATTCTGTTGTACTTTTCCAAGTTGGATATTATGACTTCCTGAGTTGAATGGACTGCAGCAATAAGTCTTTAAAGGTTTAGTTCACCCAAAAATGAAAATAATGTCATTAATTACTCACCCTCATGTCGTTCTACACCCGTAAGACCTTCGTTTATCTTCAGAACACAGATTAAGATATTGTTGATGAAATCCGATTGCTCAGTGAGGCCTGCATTGAGAGCAAACCCATTGAAACTCTCAAGGTCCGTAAAGGTACTAAAAACATATTTAAATCAGTTCATGTGAGTTCAGTGGTTCTATCTTAATATTATAAAGTGACAAGAATACTTTTTGTGCGGCAAAAAAACTAAATAACGACTTTTCAACAATATCTATACGGGCCGATTTGAAAACACTGCTTCAGAGATTTAAGAATCGAATCAGTGAATCAGAGCGCCAAAGTCACGTGATTTCAGCAGTTTAGCCGTTTGATAGGAGACCCGAATCATTAATTCGAAACAAAAGATTCATAAAGCTCAGAAGCTTTGAAATCAGCCCATATAGATATTGTTGAAAATTCGTTATTCGTTAAATTCGTTAAGACGAAGGTCTTACGGCTGTAGAACGACATGAGAGTGCATAATTAATGATATTACTTTCATTTTTGGGTGAACTAACCCTTTAAAGGATGACAAATTCCGTTTTAGTCTAAATCCTTTCAAAAACATGGTCTGCATAAAGATGAAAGAATTTCTTTGAATTTAGACTAAATTATTTTATTTAATAGTCTATTAATGTGTATGTTTGTGTGCTTCCATCTACCCCAGAGCCTCTGAAAGCAGTGGTGAGCCCACGGAAGGTGAGAGGCAGCGTGGGTAGCCAAGTGTCTCTGTTCTGCAGTGTGACTGGTTCTGACGAGTATGACATCACCTGGTACAGGAACGGTGAGAAGATCTATCAGGGTATAAACGTACGTATCACGGGCATCAACAACGAGAACCTGGTGATGGAGGGAATGGCCAAGAGTGATGGAGGAGCGTATCAGTGCTTTGCTCGAAATGGCAAGATGTCCACCCAAGACTTAGTTCAGGTCGTCTTGGAAGGTAAGTCCATCTTGGAAGAAAGAAGAAGAAATAGTGTAATGCTTGTTAGTGTTAAATTACTAACAGTAATCCTGCCCTTGCAAGTTTGTGTTTATCTGCATCCACTTTTGAGTGCAACGCACACATCTCAAAATCCAATCAAAAACTGTGGCTGGTTGCATAAACTTAGTCTCTATGTTAAGTTAGTTAGGGCTAATCAGTCTTACTTTTCTGATTCAAAGTCTTAAAGAAAAAATGAGCTGACTTTAGCTTTAAGACTAGTCTAAGCAGTTTATGCAACTGATGCATACGAACCAAGTCCTCACCCTACATTTTTTCTTTTTTGATAATTCATAACACCCAGATGTGCATCACAATACGGAAAAGATCTGTCGCTACTTCTATTTCAACTATAATTTTTAATGACCTGTGAAATTGCGGAGTGCTACTATGAACATACTGTGGTGTAACTGTGCATGTGTTTTAATATAAGCCTGCACTGGACTCTACTGAAGCTACTCAGCCCTGCAGCTGAAAAGATTTGTTGCTTCAGCTCGGTTGCTGGGGCAACTGTCTCCTATTGCCACAAAACTGCATAAAGAGGATATTGATAATCTATAATGATGTTAAAAACAAAACAAAAAAAACAGGATGATCAGAGGGTAAAGATTTTGATGGCACTAAGCTTGAAAACACAGCTGTTCCTTCTAAGTGTCATGATATAAGAAAAGGGGGCTGAAAAGATTGGCAAGAAATGTCTGGCTAGGTATAGTGTTTTTTTTTTTCCGTTGTCTGTAATTTACTGAGAATGTGAAGAGGCAGTTTCATAATCCCTTTTCTATGTGTTTTGTTATGATATTGAAATGTTATGTCGCAAAATGATTAATCGCATCTTACAATCGCACAGCTACAAGTGTGATATTGCGTTTATACAACAGGCAGTGTGTCATTAAATAAGAACAACAGCGGAGTGTCTTTAAAAACCCTCTTTTGTGCAGAACTACTTCCTTCCACCATGGTTCAAATCTCAAGTTTAACAGTTGAGCCCAAGCCTCCGTTACTAATTCTAAAACGTCACTTCAGAACTAGTAACACATGAATGTTACGTTGCTTCATTTAAGCTTATTGTATTGTAAAGTATATTATATATATTATTTAAAGTAGAGTATTATGGTGAGAGATCGACTAAACGAGTACCTGCATCTGATATAGCATTCATGCTTCAGGTCGACATCCATAATATATCCATTTTAAAAAATCAGTTTGAATGTCCGCTGAGGAAAGCGTCTTTGTCCTTTTTAAAAGTTAAGAAGATTTCCCACAGCGCTAAAACAACTTCCTTGTTCTGACTCACTCATAAAGTCTTTGCCTCATCTAATGGCATAATAATGCAACTTTCACTGATACTGTTGACGGACCCTTTCTCAATACCAAATATGGCATTTTATTTAGATAAAATAATATTTATTGAACACCAATATTTAAATGAACAACAATAGCCATTATAGAAGACATAAACACAAGCAAACAATTTAATCAAGCGTACAAAATTACTGCTCTAGTACAGGATTTATGTTAAATATAGCCTAAATATAAAGTTATGAAATTAATTTTTCCTCTTAACCCAAATCGTTTTGCTCTGGAACAAGTAATAGATTAATAAGACCAAAGATTGCCCAGTTCATATACCCCTAATGAATTAACCACTATCTACATAAGAGCCAGCAGCAAATCCCCTAAGCACTGGCCGAGATGAAGCTGTTCTCGGCGGGTACACGAGCACTGAACGGCCGATGAAGGTCTGGAGCTCACATCTGCGAAAGCTTCAAAACGAATAGGAAAACAGGCGCTATGATTGAATACGAGTCCCATATTTCAGGTCTAAACAACTACATTCTCGCCTAAAAACTCTTAAAACTACAGTTTGTGGTACAAGTGTAGTATTTGTAAAAAATACGGTGGATTTGCTCGTCCACCATGACAATCACTTCAAGCGGAGTGATACAAATGATGAAAAGGTAGGAGTGCTGTTATCACTAGAATATCGCACGGCTTTCAGCCAATCAGATTCGAGAACCAGAAAGAACTGTTTTATAAATACATACTGTCAAATCGATTAATCACGATTAATCGATTAATCACGATTAATCGATTTGACAGTACTTTATATATACAAACTTGCGATTAATCATGAATAATTTATTTAAAGGTGCAATATGCAAGAATTTTGCAATAAAATATCCAAAAACCACTAGGCCAGTGTTATATATTTTGTTCACTTGAGTACTTACAATATCCCAAATGTTTCCAACTATTTGTAAATCATGAGAAAATTGCAATTTTAACCAACGCTCCGGGACGTGTGAGGAGTCGCCTGTCAATTGCGTCATACCCGCGTTACCCTCGGTTTCAGGTTTTATTTTGTAGAAACCATGGAAACACCAAAGACGCTTTAATATATTACATGTTTTATTAGACAAGGGAACAACTGTTTTGATATATTTATAGACAGAAAACTAATTGTTATATAGTTCAACACGTTTAGTCTTATTGTTTAAATCTAATTTTCTTGATTTTTTGCGAGTACCATGCTTTACCATGCCTCAGAGAAAAACACTATTTTGTGAAGTAGCAAACATAGCATAATCAGCTGCAGCTTTATTTTTAGTAACAGTAATACATAATTTTCTCCATCATACAATATGTTTTAAAATTAATTGCATGCCATTTATCAACACAAGCCATCCAGCATTTAATATGATATTCTAAAATCGATCTATCTTATTGCAGTGTGTCTTAAACAAGTGTCTCACAGCAGCCATCGAGCGAACGCACAGAGTAACGTTATAACATCATTTTCAACATACTCAAATGTATCTAATATGATAAACACAGCTGCGTTACCTCATACTCATGACCGGAAAAGCGGAAGCGGCGCCGGCGACTGTGGCATAATAAAAGTCCCGCTGCTCGTGAGGCGTGTGTTGAGCAATCGCTCCAGCTCCTCGTTCAGCTCCACAACACTCGCTCCTGCTCTGCTTCATACTACAGTAACATTAATAATCACATCCATGAACATGATTTCTTCCTGAGTCCTATCCCTACTCTTTTGCACCATCCGTTGAGGTGAAGACCACATGTCCCAAAATATATATATATATTTCATTTACATTTCATATACATAATTCAACATGCTTTTTAAGATTGCTTTTTATCTTCGGCTTTTTAAAGATAATACGATTATTTTTTAAAGTGTTTTATTGATGACACCAGCAATTTCATTTAAGATATAAAAATCAGAAATTTTTATGACAGATTAAACATCACATTTAGTTTATGAACAATGTGTCACCTAAAGAAAGTGTCCTTGGAATGCTGCTCGACAATCATAAGTGTATATTGAAAGTTATTATTTTAGACTGTAATTTTGTATGTTTTCTGAAATATTGATTGCTGAAATAGAAAAATATTGCATCATTAAACCATCTGTCTTCAAATCTGTCTTCCACTTCTCTAGACGGGACGCCAAAGATCCTCTCCGCCTTCAGCGAGAAGGTGGTGAGCCCGAATGAGCCCATCTCCCTGGTGTGTCACGTGAAAGGAACGCCCCTCCCCACCATCACCTGGACCCTGGACGACGACCCCGTCATCAAAGACAGCAACCACCGCATGGATCGCATCATCACCACGGAAGGCCACGTGCTCAGCTACCTGAATGTGTCTCACACACAGGTCAGCGATGGGGGCGTCTACCGCTGCACCTGCAACAACTCGGCCGGATCGGTCTCCTACCAGGCTCGAATAAACGTAAGAGGTGCTTGTCAGATCAGCTCCTCAAAAACACCCACACCACACGACAACCACACACCACAATTTTAGGTTTGTTCTGAGATTGTCTGTATTCTATGTGGAATTTTTAGTTAGAAGGAGAATTTAGTGGTTTTAGATTGTCAATGCAGTGCAGCCTCCTAAAAGTGTTGTTCTCAATGACAGTGATTTGTAGCAACAAAGCAACTAAAAGTGATTTATTTTTTTACTGAAATTTGACTCTTGAGCAGTGACCAATGATGGCACAACAAAAAGCATAGTTTAACTTTATGAAAATGAGCAGTGACTCAATGTAGAGACAACCAATGGGAGTAAAGGCAGTAGAGCTCTTATAATCCGCCTTCTGATGGAGTTGAGCAGGGGTGCGTTTCACTTCGCTTATAGCCTGTTAACTGTCAGTGTCCCAGTAGTGGCATGCTTTTTCCCCATCACATATTTTAGTAATAGTCATAAATTAGTTATCATTCAAAAGCTTAAACACTCAGAAATTCATCCTGTGAAAACCGTTTTGAAATTGGACATGGAAACTGTACTTTAAACCTTTCAATTTTTGTGATTCGACCTTCAAATTTGGAACTTGGTTAGACATATGGCTTTGGATTTATGGCAATTTTAGAGTCCAAATTATATAAATATAATAATATACACTACCGTTCAAAAGTTTGGGGTCAGTAAGATTTTTTTAATGTTTTAAAAGAAATATCTTCTGCTCACCAAGCCTGCATTTATTTGATTCAAAATACAAACAAAAACAGTAATATTGTGAAATATTATTCCAATTTAAAACAGCTGTTTTCTATGTCAATATACAGTAAAGTGTAATTTATTCCTGTGATCAAAGCTGAATTTTCAGCATCATTACTCCAGTCTTCAGTGTCACATGATCCTTCAGAAATCAATCTAATATGATGATATTACTGTTTTTGTTTGTATTTTTAATCAAATAAATGCAGGCTTGGTGAGCAGAAGATACTTCTTTTAAAACATTAAAAAATCTTTCTGACCCCAAACTTTTGAACGGTAGTGTAAAAAAATTATATAAACATATATTTTGTATAAAATAAAAAATGTTTAGTTAAATTTATTTTTTTTAACTGCTTTCACTTCTGCAGCAATCTGCTGAATCTTCTTTAAAAGGAGACCAACCATAGGTCTTTATTGAAAAGCATTCATGAATTACAATCATTTAAGTTCAGATTAGAGGTCTGCGTGGGACTTTTTTTTCGTCCTGCTCCCGCTAGGTTGTATTCCGCACCCGCTATATGATTTTCTTCCTGACACGATGGGTCCCGCTAAATTTAGACCTCACATTTAAACTTCCCCTAAAGAAAGAGAGAGTGTTTGGTGGTAAAAAATATATAATATGTTAGCTATACAAGAATTGTATTTGTTATTTGTCTTATGATACTGTCAACGCCGTAAAAAATGTCACAGAAAAATATGCTAAATTAAATATGACATCTGTCACTCAAAACAATGAGCCAAAATATACGAATAAATGAAAACTGTTGTCTTACTAGCTATAGCTACTGCAAAATTGAATATTTTTTTAAAACATCATTGCACGAACAGAATGTCGCTGACTGAAGACGGTTTTAGTAACAAACATCTCTCCTCTAAAATCCGACCGCACAGGCTGAATGTTCTCTCTGAAGGTGCACTCGTGGCCAGGATGCAAAGAACATCTTGCCAGGTTGCTCAGGGCATTGAACTGGGAACTGTGTGAACGCCACCACTGCAGAAAGTTTGGTCCCACATTATATTAGGTGGCCTTAAAGGGTTAGTTCACCCAAAAATGAAAATTCTGTCATTAATTACTCACTCTCATGTCGTTCCAAACCCGTAAGACCTTCGTTCATCTTCGGAACACATATTAAGATATAAAATTAAGATAGTTCAAGGTTTTTTTTATCCTCCATAGAAAGAAACGCAATTACTGTCATTCAAGGTCCAGAAAAGTAGCAAAAACATCGTTAAAATAGTCAACGTGACTCCACAAAATAAAATAGCGAAGTGGAATTAAAATAGCTTTTGGCGTGACCAGTGCTATTGGCTGATCTGTCGCTATTTGCACTTGTGTAAACAGCATCTAATGTAAATAGCATTTAATGATCAGGTACCGTGATTTTGCCAAGTAAGACATGTTCCTGAGTCAACATATTTTGTTAATCCTGGAACAACATTACTGTCCGAAAATTTAGTCCTAACCTTATCCTTACCTTATCCTTACCTCTAAACCTAACCCTACACATAACATCCCTTAAATCAGAGGAAACCTAACAACCTAACCCTGGTTGTAAGCCTAAACTTGACATAAACTGTAAACTTGTTCCTCAAATCTGATTGGTTGATTGGAATGTGTATGATAGACTTCCTTTACAGTCAAGCTGTACTGCCTTCACTCCCATTGGTTGTTGCTACATTGTGCTAATTTAAAACTTTGTTTACCCCTAAAGGCATACTCCACCCCAAAATGAAAATGTTCTCATCAATTACCCACCTTCATTCTGCCCCAATGTATATGACTTTCTTTCTTCAGATGAAAATATATAATACGTAGTCCATGTAATTCAAGTCCATAGGCTCCTAAAGTTGACACTTCAAAAACCATGCAAAAAGAATACGATGATAATCCATATGACAGTTGGAGTGTGTGTGTGTGAAAAAAAATACTAATATTTCTCAGTTTTTAAACTTTAAGCCATCTCTTCTGACCAACTGTCAGAACAAGTTTCACAATGTGCTTACATAACACTTCACAACGTGCAAACGTTTGGCGATGGATTATTGTAAAGTTTAAAATATTTGTATTTTTTTCTTCCCTACCCTTCTCTCTCTCTCACACACACAACCACACACACACACACCTATCATTTCACTTTAAAAGACATTGTTTTATCAACTACGGTTGTGTGGATTACTGTTGTGTTAACTGTGTATGGTGCCAACTTTGAGGGACTTATTCACTTGCATTATATGGACTCAAATTGATGAATTATTTTTCTAAAAAGCACCATTTTTGTTCATCTGAAGAAAGAAAGTCATCTGGGACGGCATGATGGTGAGTAAATGGGTTGGGTTGGAGTATCCTTTAAAGTTAAACCCTCCATGAGGGTTTGAAGTTAGGATGAAGTTAGTTACTGTCGGTTTGTTCAGAATATGTATATAATAGTTGAAAGCTAAAATATTGTCACATACTACATAAGCCTATCAACTGACTTTCAAAGACTCTGTATACTGATAGTTCTTTCTCACAACAGGCCCTGCCAGTATTCGACCAATGAAAAATGTCACTGCCATCGCTGGGAGGGACACGTACATTCACTGTCGCATCATTGGTTATCCTTACTACTCTATTAAGTGGTACAAGGATTCCAAACTGCTCCCGTTCAACCATCGCCAACGTGCCTTTGAGAACAACGGCACCCTGAAGCTGTCCAATGTGCAAAACTCGGATGAGGGAGAGTACACATGCTACGTGTTGGTGGATCCAGAGAAACAAATTCACAGGAGTGTTCATGTGACAGTGAAAGGTACTGCTGTGCAGACAGAAGTCAGCCATTACATGAAGGCTAGATTTTAATACGGGGATATCACCCCAATAGTGATCAGTGTCATTTTCAATGATGTTTGTTAACCCTCTGGTGCTGTTCGTGTGTCGGTCAAAAATTACCAATTTTTTTTATTATTTCAGAGAAATGATTGTACTATATTTTAGTTCGATAATGTTTTTTATTTAATATTTTGTATTATAGGGGATTTTATGGTATTAAATCATATTTATGCAGTAGTTATAATCCATTTATTCACTTTTTAAGCATGTACCTGAAAATGAAATTTCCAACTTAAACCGTCATAAATCTTGAATGCTTTGGAGCACAGTTTAAGTTTGATCTCTTTTTAAAGACGACACTTGGCAGATTATTGCTGAAGTGAAAAAAAGTTTTAAAAAGTCTATTTGTTATAAAAAAGTTATACATTTAAAAAAAAAATTGTTATGAATAATGCAAAAAAAAAAAAAAAACATTTTAAATTTTTATATGAAATGTATATTTTCCAAAACAATGTTTTACTGTGAGAAAATCAAAGCCAAAAATGGAAACAACCTGTGTTCCAAATTTGAGCATGATTTCTCAAAAAGTGAGCTTTCAGTAAGATTTTGTTTGGGCGCAGTACCAAACAGTTTCAATTGACAATTGTTCATTTTTAACCACGAACAATACAAGTGTGACTTTATTTTTTTTCAGGACCATTTAACTTTTTTGAATCTTGTCTGATTTTTTTATTTGTTTACACAGCAAGTACCATTCCGATAAAGTGAAGAAAAAAAAAAGGAAAAAAAAAACATTAATTTTTTGGGTCAAAAATGACCCCCCAGCACCAGAGGTTTAAGGCAAGCATAACTAGGGCTAGGCCTTATGACTAGCAATTCACAAACCCCTAACCCTAATGCCCAAAGTATACTTCAGCCATCCTGGTTTCGCGACGGTCCACGCAATGTTTGCATAACGTAATTTTATGTCATTAGGAGGGTCTGTGGACAGAGCGTGTACAACAGTGCTTGAAAAACAAAGTCCACTAGATAGTTTGCACGTGCCCTACACATCTTTCTCACAGCCAAAGGAGTATACTTTGAAAGGCTCACACACTGTTGAGCGGAACGTGGAAAATGAAGTGTACCCAGGCCTTATGTACTACACCTTGGCATACTTGTCTATGCTACATGAAAGGTACCTCAAATCGTGCTTTTTGAGGAGAGGTCAGACCTTGGCAAAGAAGACCATAATACCAAAAGCATTGCATAATTCCACCTAGCAGCACCAAAACCATTGACTATCTTTCGCTTCGCCATGTTTGAGAGCTGTGTACGGAAGAGCTCCTGCTCTCCTTTTGGTCAACTTCACAGATGTGACAGAACCCGTCGTGGAGGACTGAAAAGTCTTTCTGCTAGTCTTTCTGTCATGATATCATGAAGCACTATGTCATGCACTATGACATACTATATGAGTTGAAACGATCGATCGATGCCTGTTGTCGTTTATGAATCACCATGACACCCTACGTCAAATGGATTGAACCAAAATCGGGCTGATAAGTTTCAACTATGACAATTTGCCAAACAATGATAAATGTGGTCGGACGTTTACACACGGCAACTTTTTGAGCAATGTTGCAGGGCAATGTTGGCGAGCCATGTTGCTTGGCCACTTTTCCACTGAAAATGGGCAACAAAATTCGATCTAAAGTATCCAGATAGAAATTTGTTGCCCATTCTCAATGGGAAAGTGCCAAAGCAACATCGCTCGGCAACATTTCCAGGCAGCGCTGCTCAAAAAGTTGCCCCGTGTATCATCACCTTTAGGCCGGTAAGCAACCACAAATCACCACAATAACCACATATGGGGAGAAGTTGTGCCTGATGGTTCGAGAGTCAGAAGTCCCTGAAAGTCCCAATGAAAACAATTGGGAAAATACACTAGCCTCTGGAAAAAATGCTTTGGTGTACAACACGACCTTAGAAAAAGAAAGGTTCAGTGGGTATCTATAAGAACCCCAGGGTTCTTGACTCAATCTTAAAGAACCCTTGATGCCAAAAAGGTTCTATATAAGGAAAAATCTATTAAATTATTACGTAATACTTCATGTTTAACGGGTTATTTTATTTTCTTCTATTGATAACAGGGGTGAGGCCAGAAATGTTCAAATGGGTGGGCCTTCATAAAACAGGCAAAGCGTAGAGTAGATAACTGCATGCCAAAATATCAACAAAAAAATTCACAAATCACCATAACAACTACATTTGGGGGGCAGTCGTGGCCTAATGGTTAGAGAGTCAGACTAGTAACCTGAAGGTTTCAACTTGCTTGTCTCTGCTAAGTGAAAGAGAAAATATGAATATGCATGACCTTAAAACGTACACTCAAAAAAATGTATTGTTGAATGAACATGATTTAATCGTAGCACCCATTATGCATCTAATCAAATCAAGTAAACTTGGATTGCTTTGAATATTTTATATGAACACAATATACATTTGTAGTTTAAACATGATCTTAATATGTCAGTATAACTTCTTTGCAACTAGTTGAATCAAAATGTTTGTATTGTGTTACTGTGGAAATGCAGTTTAATTCAACAAAACTCTGCCTTGTTACACCAAATAGTTAATGTTTTGTTCATGTGTGGCTATGGTAATTTAATGAATATCTATCTTGTTTCAATTAAATTTGAATTTAAACTGATTTATGCAAATAATGATGTTCTAAGTTGATCGTAGATGCCACCAATGCAGCTAGGATCAACTTAGATTTGTAATGTTTTTGGGAAACACGACTCAAAGCACTACCATAGTGATCACTTCATTAATAAAGTGAAATACATTTTTGTTAGCTGGTCCCCAACGCAAGCACAAGTGCAACACTTCTCCACAATGGTAACCCCCAAAACCATTAACATAACAGAAACTTTTAAATACCAACATAATAGAACAGTAACCATTAAAAAGACACTCCATTTTCTCATTTTGCAAAAAAATGCTTACAATTTACTCTCTCAGTTCAGCCCCTTTGCAAAGAATGATGGGAAGTAAAAGTCCTGTTTGATTAACTCCTGGTTGGCTGGTTGGGTTACTTGATTGAAACATGTTATTCCAATATGAAAACATCAAGTTAAGTCAAAGAGTAATCGAGTCAATTTAACATGAATCAATCACATTTAAACCATAAACCTGATACAATGGTGTTGAATCAAAATAAATTGTTTAAATAAAGTGAACAGCATCAAAAATAATTTTTTTGAGTGTATAAAGAGACTCCAAAAATTGGGATTTAAAGGGATGATTTAAAGTTTTCATCATTTTTTATAATTATTTTGTGTTCAATAGTCTTGTGGTGTGACAGATGAATATTTGAAATTGCAAATACTCCATGTAATCTCTCAAACAATATGAGCTCATGTATCAGCTGCATGTGTAATAGTTATAATAGAATGAACAAAATGCTGTTTACAATAGTTTTACCTGTATATGTCAAACCACAGAACATTTTAGCTTTCCAAAATAATTGCATGTCACTTACCGAATACCCAATTACAAGTTCTGTAAAGACTCTAATGTTTTATTTTTTATTTTTAGTTGCGCTAATTCCAACATGACATAAACAGATAGAGCACCAATTAAAATAATCCAGACGTTTATATTGTTAAAGTTGAAGTAGACACTAGTTAAACTGCAATTTTTGATTCTGTTGTTGCGTAATAACCGAGCAAGCATCTGTTTTTGTGAGTTCAGAGTCATGAAGACTATGATTGAGTTAGCTAATTTGCTCCATTCATGCTTAAAATTCTGAAGCGTGCGAAGGGATTCCCTGGAGTCCATTATCCCTATTTTGTTGTGAATTAAATAAGCACTGAAGTGCTGCTTTATTTCAATGTTATTTTAACTCATTGATTCTCAAACGCGACAGGCTGACTAGCACCATGCTTGCGAAGTCTCCAGGGAACGCATTATGCCAAATTTACTGGGAGACGAAAGAGCGCTTTTATAGTCTTCTTTATTTTGTCTTTCTTTGCTCTGTTTCTCCCTCATTAGTTCACATTATGCCTCCTCCTCTGTGAAATCTCTAGATTCAGAGCCGTAATGACTTGTTATAAAGGCCGACTGGAGCATTATTATTGCAAATCACACATAATTGTACATGTGTTATCACATATGTTCTGTCCGCCAGCCCATATTGTGTGTGTTCTGAGCCGTTTGTCAAGACACTCACCGCTTGTTTCATATGTAAATAACATTTGGTCATTGGTTATATCAAGCTTGCTGTTTAATATAGGGGAGACTGGGAGAATGTAACCGTATGCTGTAAAAACAACAAAATGGCAGCTAGTTGACTGAACTTGCTATAAAAAATGTGGTAGCAATGTTCTAGGTTTTACGGACTGAACTTAAAGGTGCAGTAAGTGATTTCTGAGAAACGCTGTTGAAAGTGAGCCTCAACACTC
>RJVU01046426.1:554345-577286 GCA_003731715.1 Anabarilius grahami
AGGGGGTGTGTCCGTTCATGATGGGGTGGGGGGGGGAGATTTGAAGAAAGAATGTAGAAATATAGTCAATTTCATCTTGATGATAAAACGCATAAAATAACATTTTTATGTTAACATTTAATCTCCCTATTCAGCCCTGTGCAAAGCATGATGGGAAGGAGAAATTATGTTCCTAGTTTCTATAATGCTATTTTAACACAACTAAAATCATTTATGTACTCTCAACTCAAATAGATTAAGATGGATTAACTTCATTTACTTAAGTAAATTGAACAAGCATCAAATGCTATTTTTGGCCTACTTAATTGAAACATGTTCTTTCAAAATGAAAACGAGTCAAAACGCAACTGTTTCAAGTCAGTTTAATACAATGCAATTGTCTTTGAATGAGAAACCTAATACAATGGTGTTAAATGAAAATTATTTTTTAAATAAACTGAACAGTATAGTAAAATCACTTTTTTTCTTTTTTTTTTTTTTGAGTGTATCNAGTGTATCCGTGTACTTTCTTCACTGAGTCAAATATCTTTAGATCAGAATGACAGATGTGAAAACCATCAAATATGAGCTGTCACACAAAGAATTCTGGTAATGTCAATTTAGGGGTTTTCTCTAAATCATAAGATGATTTGTTATTTTTCATTTACAAAAACCTGTTAACCAATTAACAGGTTATTACTATAGCATTTTTACAGTCTTTTACCATAGAAATTATGATCATTTTTACAGTGCACTGTAACTTTTGCTGTGTAATATGCAAAAATGTTATATTATAATTGTTTTGTTTTGTCTGTTTTTTGTTCATCTCTCTCTCTCTCTCTCTCAGTGCCCCCTCTGATCCAACACTCCGACTCTCAGAGCGCTTCCATCGGTCAGCGTGTCTTCATCCCCTGTGTGGTCATATCTGGCGACCTGCCCATGTCTATAACCTGGCACAAAGATGGAAGACCAATTAACGCCAGCCTGGGTGTCACCATCGACAATATAGATTTTACCAGCTCATTACGCATTTCAAACCTGTCGGAAATTCATAACGGCAGTTACACCTGCATTGCCCGTAACGAGGCTGCAGCCGTCGAGCACAGTATACAGCTCATCGTTAAAGGTTTGACATTTCTTAATGTTTTTCTTTTAACTCTTAATAATGATTTCACTTTAGAATAATTTTAAAGGATTAGTTCACTTCAGAAATCAAATGTCCTGATAGTTTACTCACCCTCATGTCATCCAAGATGTTCATGTCTTTTTTTCTTCAGTCGAAAAGAAATGAAGGTTTTTGAGGAAAACATTCCAGGATTTTTCTCCATATAGTGGACTTCACTGGGGTTCAACGGGTTGAAGGTCCAAATGTCAGTTTCAGTGCAGCTTCAAAGAGCTCTACATGATCCCAGACGAGGAATAAGAGTCTTATCTAGAGAAACCATCGGCCATTTTCTAAAAAATAATACAAAATTATATACTTTTAACCACAAATGCTCATCTTGCACTGCTCTGCGATGCGCCATGCGTTACGTAATCACGTTGGCAGTACCGCGGTAGGGCGAAAAACCCCATCTCATTTCACTTTGTAGACACTTGATCGGTACTTCCGCCTACATCAAGCGTGACCTTTCCAACATGATAACGTAACGCGTGGCTCATTTCATTAAAAAGTGAACTAATCCTTTAAAGGGACATTTTGCAAAAAGTAACGTTTTTCTTTTTTCTTTAAAAAATCTCTTAACCCTGATTTATATCAAAATCATTTTATATCATACATCTTTTTAATATTAACATTCTTTTTATTCTCAGTTCCACCACATTTTGAGGTACAGCCAAGAGACCAGGATGGCATATACGGGAAATCTGTGATCCTGAATTGTTCAGCAAAGGGAAACCCAATCCCCACTATAGTATGGAACCACTCCAAAGGTATGCTAGTGTTCGAAATATAAATATATATTATTTTTTTCTGGTTATACATGACCAATGTCTATGGGCAATCATGCAAAAGACTGTAATGAATATGAAATTTTCCTCACAAACACATATTCGGTTTATGGTTTTAACCAAAAAAACAAAAACAAATAAATTAACAAATAAATAAATAATAAGTTTAATTTTGCAAAATTTAATTTTGCATAAAGAAAAAGAAGCCTATGACATTGTGATAATTAAGCAGGTTTTCCTTTCAAGTTTCAACTACCAGGGTCAGTATTACAGGCTTCAAATATAATATATAGTAAAATACTTAATTTATTAACACCAACTGTTTTCCAGCTATTATTATTATCATTATCATTATTAATCATCTTCTTTTCAGATCATTAGTCATCAAGTCCTCAGTAAACACTGTGGGTGTGTTAATGTTGGCAGGCACTGAGGTGCAGCTTTATTGTAAAAACATACATTTACATTTATTCCATTTTATAAAATTCTGTCATTTGTGATGATTTCAATAAAATCATTGTAGTTTGGGCTGAAGAAATATTACCATAAATAGCTGCTTTTCGGAAGTCAATATACCATTCAAAAAAATATACTTTACGTTGGTACTCACGAACCCATTTCTTGTGTGTGTTTGATTTTTGCTGTGAGATCTCAAAGGGAAGGTAGGGCCATGTAATGAAGGGGACCTGGATCAGACACATTTGGTGTGGACATCATTTCAGTCAGGCTTTGGTAGTAATGTGGTTTAGGGGTTATCTGGACAGGTTGGCTAGGCACAGGTGTATGTTTGCATTGAGGCCATGGCCAAAGAAGCTGGATTACTGGATTAGAATGGGAGCAGGTGACTCGCTCGACCTTGATTCTTCCTGAAGGAGAAGGAGCGTTTGAAGCCCTCGCTACACATTGTAGATGAAAGCTCACAAATGGAAATCCATATACACAACAAAAAAAGACGGCTGCACATTGGGAGGGTGGAGTTCAACGGGGCTCGGATGAAAGAATAGAGGGTTAGATGGAGTCTATGGGGTTGAAGGGGATAGAAATGCATTGTGGCACTGTGGGTAAAGGACTATTTTTCTTCTATTTTCTGGCGTATTGTCTGAAATCAAATGGCTAGATCCCTTGAATTAATGGAAACTCCTTTATCATCATCAGAAAAATCTGTTGTTGTTGTTGTTGTTTTTTAAAAATCTAAAAAGAAAAGTTTGCATGTGTTTTTAGTATCATATTTGATAGGCTTTTATGGCTCATATAGTATGACAGAGGAGAATATGGAGCAATATGTGCATTTTTGTGCAGTTGCTGATTTATCTGGCCAAAAAGTACAATGAAATTCTAATAGCTTGTGATGTAAATCAATGAGATTTTTTTAACAGTATAGCAGACTACTTACATAAAGTGCATATAAATATCAATTGTCACTCTATATCTCCTAATTAATGATGTATGGATAATCAGGTAATCCTAAATTGCTTTAGTCCATAACAATATACTTCTTTTCTTCTGATATTTGGTTATAAAACCCATTAAAGATTTCACATCAGAAAGACACATGCACTACGACCTGAAGAGGGATGCTTTTAGAATTATACAATTGCCAGGAATTTACAGGATTAAAGAGTATTATTTTACAATAATTTACTGTAGTCAGAAATTGACGGTGAAATGAATGCATGCTGGGTTATTTTCTTACGAATTACTGTTAATCAACAGCAAAATGATGCTAATATCACAGTAATTTACTGCTCTTGTTTTACTGTGAGTTCACATTATGAAGTTGTCTTTATCCATGATGCCACTGTAAGAAATTATATTGTTTACTACTGTCAGGATCACTATCGTCAAAGATGACTGGCAGTTAGTATACAGTTTAGATTGGCGGTATGGTTCTGTTCTGGGCAAAAACTCCCTGCCCATCCATACAGCCTAGCATGGATAAGAGCAGGGAGAGCAGCGTTAACCCCCCAAAACAAAACCATATGCTGACAACCCCCCAACCACAAACTGACTGTGAAATCTGAATGAAAAGAGTATGCTGGAAAGATGGACAGACAGTAGGACATAATGAAAAGGAGCAGCATATCCCTCTGAATAGCAAACTGGAGACAGCATGCCCCTTACAGGAGGGAAGTAGCAGTGAAGGGGTGCTCTTCTGTTACAAGCATCTGAGAAGAGCAGCATTCCCTTACAGGAGGAGAGTAGCAGCGAGGGGTGCTCTTCTTACAAGCAGCTGAGGGGCAGTCGTGGCCTAATGGATAGAGAGTCGGACTTGTAACCCAAAGGTCATGGGTTCGAGTCTCAGGTCCGGCAGGGATTGTCGGTGAGGGGAGTGAATGTCCAGCGCTCTCCCCACCCTCAATACCACGACTGAGGTGAGACCCTTGAGCAAGGCACCGTACCCCCAACTGCTCCCCGGGCGCCGCAGCTGCTCCGGGTGTGTGTTCACGGTGTGTGTGTTCACTGCTGTGTGTGTGCGCACTTGGATGGGTTAAATGCAGAGCACAAATTCCGAGTATGGGTCACCATACTTCGCCACATGTCACTTCACTTTTCACTTTCACTTGAAGAGAGCAGCACGCCCCTTTAAAAGCAGTTACCTGAATGAGCTTAAGACAACAACATGTGGCCAATACCCAAAAGCTTAAGGAACAAGCTGGATAACCTAAAGAAGCAGATGCCTTAAAAATCATATAACCTGATAGCATTCATCAAAACAGTGCTTCCCGCAGATTTGAAATACTTGTAGCTGTATGGAAAACCCTTCTACCCACAGCACAAAAAATGGTCAGAAGCTAGTTAACTTCGAATTAACGAGAAATGAAATTAATAGAAAATTAATAGAATTTGAATCAAATTAAATACAGTTGTGTTACTAAATAATAACCAGGGGGGAGTATACATTTTTAGTGACTTATTTATGAACAAAACCTAAATACACTCGGACTCTTATTTTGAAATGTGTATGCTGACTATTGCGGCTGCTCATTCAAGTTTAGATGAGGTAGATAATAATATAAACCATTTACAATAATTTACAAAATTATAAAGTAAACTTTTGTCAATATTGAACAGCATTAGTCATATCAGCATAAGCAATCGCTTAGCATAAACGTGCACTATAGAATACATTGATTGCGAACCACCTAAAAGCAGTCTGAGCGCTGCGTGAGCAGGTAGAACGCACAAAAGCGGCACATTTAACTTTGAACGTGCGGCGCATACATGAAATTATAGCCTTTTGAAATTTAATCACATCAGGTATCGCAATCTATGTTTTCCCATCCACAAAATGTGGGAAGCACTGAAAGTTTAAAAAGGAAACTTAGCTTTGCTTTGTGAAGACTTTGAGATTTATGGAGGGTGAAATACAGCCAGCTGTGACGTGCATTCTTTATCTCCTTCTTGATATCCTTTCCCTTTGTGTGACGAGTGCAGATCTCATCTGAACATGTTTCAGGTCACTTTCAAATCCAGCATCTTATAATCAATGCGGCGAATTAGTGTGTTTGTTCAAGATTTGAACATGAAGTGAAATCCGTGTCAATTTGCTAAATTACGGATTGCACAATTCATAGTGGTCTCGCCCGCCGAATTCGCCATTTAATCAGCTCCTGAGCAATGCGAAAAAGCTGCTGATAATACTGAATGGACCATATATACACAAATGTGGTGATAGGTGTCGTATTCCTATAGGTCAATGTGAATCAGCTGATGCAAGCTTGACTAACGTGACCTGCCAGAACTAATGTTATGCGCTCAATTTGTTTTGAAGTCACCGTAAGGGTGATCAGTGTTCCATTTGCTTGGGATCTTGGACCTTGTATGTTCATATTCAAATTTGTGATCTAGCCAAGTAAAAAGTATGACAAATGAACACATTTGCTAAAACAATGACAAGCTAGAATATAAAATATGCGAATTGGCTGATTTTAAGTTAGTCAAACTATACTATTATTAACATTATTTCAGCATAAAGATTTGCCAGTATCTTATTTCAAATTCATGATCAAATCTGAACATTACGAAATAATCAACACAAACTGCTAAAAGTGAACCAAAAATAAGTTCAGCATCACAGATAAAACCAACAAGAATCAAGAAACTCCACAGGATAATCTATTCATGCCACACTGCATGCTGGGTACCTTCATAGTACATATGCACTGTAGAAATACAGCATGATATTGTTTGTTTACAGTAATTTTTTGAGAGTGCAGTTAGATACAAGAGAAGTCCAGCTGTGGAATTACTGTGAAAGTAATGCAATCAGTGGAATATACTGTAATTTCACATTAAAAATTTTAAGTGTACTAAAAGGCCTTAAAAAAAAAAAAAGAACTATCAAGAAGGCATGTATTATTTCCGTATTCTATATACAACATTTAGAGATGTTAAAAAGAGTATATAATGAAAGTGTGTACCTTTTTTTCTTCACGTGTTGACAGTCAAGATTATTTTGTTTTGTTGCCCAGACAGGCCATAGCTTTGGCAGATTAAGTTGCTCATGTGGTATTATGATTTATTTCATATTATTGAATCCCACAGTATCCTCTAATCCTAATCCAGACATGACACACCAGATATGAAACAATTCCCCTCAGAGATCTTTAAATCCAATAAAGAAATGTAAACACACAGCATAACTAGAATTGATATTGGTCATGAAAAAGGTGATGGATTATCAGATTACAGATTACATATAGCAGTCTCATGAAGCAGTCATTTTTGTTATGCTAATATGAAATAGAAGTAGCATTTAAAAATAATGATAAAGATCAAATATGTATAATAATATTTTAAATATATAAAAAATGATATACTACAATTCTAAATATACAGTGTATATAGATCTTACATGGCTCCTTCTCTGTTTTCTGGCGCAGGTGCTGGCGTACCTCAGTTCCAGCCCATCGCCTTGAATTCAGGCTCACGTATACAGCTCCTGGAGAAGGGCTCTCTGCTCATAAAACACGTCCTGGAGGAAGATGCTGGATTTTATCTGTGCAAGGTCAGCAATGACGTGGGAGCCGATATCAGCAAGAGCATGTACCTCACCGTTAAAAGTAAGACCCTGTCAAGTGGAGCATGTTGAGTGTATGTGTGTGTTCAAATGTGTATGTATGAAATAATGAATGGTGATTGTGATGTCATCTTATTGCTATTATTAGACATATGTATTGCATCTAAATGGTTGGTTTGTGTAATTTTTGTGGTTTGTGCCACTCTGTCTGTGGAGTATGTGTGTGTGCGTGTCTGAGCCTGAGGGTCTTCTGCCCTGTTGACTGCTGTGTGTACGGTATTGTGCTCCTTGGTGAACTGTTTGTTTGTTGAGCAGGCAAAGACTTACATCCCCTCCATTAAACCCACTACACAACATTTATGCCCACTCTGGCATGAGGAGAAGACCAAACCAGCAGAGCAGTGCCACTCGTATTCGCATTACATCACATTCCTTTTTGTCTAAACATCAGCAGCCATTTAGATCAGCAACTTAACTACTGAAAATGTGAAAATAAATAGACATTAGAAAGAATGTTTATGCTGCATATTTCCATGCCGCGAAGATGATTTGGGACAGGGGCTGTTGAGCTTCCCACAATGACAAAAAAAGCACCATAAAAGTAGCCCATACAACTTCTGCGTTTTAAGGTTTGCATCAAAGTGTGAGCAGCCCAGGACAAAGCCTTGGGGAACGCCAGAATTGAAACATTTTATTTGTCTGTACCTTTAAAATCTAGTATTCTTTTGCAGGTGGAATTGTCAAAATGTGCTTGAAAATAGTATTCTGAGTAGTCATCGATATGGTTTTCTTGCTGACTCTGATATTTAAAGAGCAGGATGGCAGGTAGAATAAGGTAATTTATAAAACAATTGAATGAATTAACGCTACTAAAAAATCCAGCGTAAACCAGAATGAATTCCAGGCTGGTTTATGCTGAAAACAGCTGGTATAGTGCTGGTCTAGCTGGTGGACCAGCAAACCAGCATCCAGCATCCCATACTTGTCCCGGTATGCAAATGATTTTTCAGCAGGGAAATGTAGCAAGGTGTAAACAAAATTGATGAATGCAATGAACACTTATTTTACACAATATTTAAGTTGAAATTGCTCAGAAATTCAAGGGCAGTATAATTGATCACTGGTAATAGTATCCATGTATTCATGCTGTTGAAGCTTTATTTTTTTCTATCATTCTTAAAGATACATTTACATAAGCATTAAATTGCAAAAGTCAACTCAGTGGTTCAGCCACGCTTAGATACTGCTGCTGCTTCTCTCATGAACTCTTATAAATGCAGATGAGAGCTAGAGTTGATGTCAAGATTTTCATCACACAATTAATGTCAATTAATGTAAATAAAAAAAAATCCTCAAAAAAAGTATATAATATTCTAGTCTATTTATATTACATACTGTTTTAAGATTCTAAAACGAATATAATATAAAAATAGTATATAATCATATTTTTTTTTAAAGTCTTGCTTTATCTTTATCTTTTCTACTTTTCAATTGTGGTCTGTAGTTTAATATTCTAGCTTGGCATCCTGTTCTATGAATGTTGCTGGTCTTAAGACAAATTGCTTGTAATTTTCCTCATTTGTACGTTGCTTTAGATAAAAATGTCTGATGTGTGTACATAAAACAGTACATAAAATCAGCATAAATACTGACTATTTACTGTAGATTAATAATATTTATAAAACGGTTAGTTCCTGTCCTTGATTCTGATTGGTCAATAGCTGTGTTTTATTCATGATAAAACACGGCTATAACTGCTTCACCCAACGGTTCAGTGTATCACTTCACAACATGCTTAGAAACCACGCTTAGAAACCACTCTTAGCAACGTAAACTGTTTATTCTCAGTTGATATTGTTCATTGAAGCTTACTGTATTATGTAGAAGAGTATTGTGACAAAGAGATTGAATGAGCGAGTTTATTGCCTGCATTCAGATTCAGCATTTTCCATAAAAAATCTGTTTAAATGTCCGATGTATTATCCTGTCCTTTTAACAGTTATGGGGTTTTCCCATGACTGACAGTTGCTAGTCAAAGCATTTGTCAGTTGCGTCTTGTTCCGTTTTCACAACAATTCAGTCTTTTCAATGTACTTTTCAATGTGCTACTGACTGACACACTCATAAAGACAGTCTTTGCCGCCATCTAATGGCGTAATAATGTAACTTCTGTTGCTGTTNTCCATGTATTCATGCTGTTGAAGCTTTATTTTTTTCTATCATTCTTAAAGATACATTTACATAAGCATTAAATTGCAAAAGTCAACTCAGTGGTTCAGTGGTTTATCTTTATCTTTTCTACTTTTCAATTGTGGTCTGTAGTATAATATTCTAGCTTGGCATCCTGTTCTATGAATGTTGCTGGTCTTAAGACAAATTGCTTGTAATTTTCCCCATTTGTACGTTGCTTTAGATAAAAATGTCTGATGTGTGTACATAAAACAGTACATAAAATCAGCATAAATACTGACTATTTACTGTAGATTAATAATATTTATAAAACGGTTAGTTCCTGTCCTTGATTCTGATTGGTCAATAGCTGTGTTTTATTCATGATAAAACACGGCTATAACTGCTTCACCCAACGGTTCAGTGTATCACTTCACAACATGCTTAGAAACCACGCTTAGAAACCACTCTTAGCAACGTAAACTGTTTATTCTCAGTTGATATTGTTCATTGAAGCTTACTGTATTATGTAGAAGAGTATTGTGACAAAGAGATTGAATGAGCGAGTTTATTACCTGCATTCAGATTCAGCATTTTCCATAAAAAATCTGTTTAAATGTCCGATGTATTATCTTGTCCTTTTAACAGTTATGTTAACAATTACAATTCAGATGTTAACAGTTACAATTCAGTCTTTTCAATGTACTTTTCAATGTGCTACTGACTGACACACTCATAAAGACAGTCTTTGCCGCCATCTAATGGCGTAATAATGTAACTTCTGTTGCTGTTCACGGTCAGGGACTATTTATTCAGGCAGAAGGAAGGCTTTAGTGAAAGTTTACTTCATGAAAGTTGCATTGATACATATTTTTGGCTTTAATATTTGTATTGTGTGGTAACGTTTTATAAAAGTAATAAGGTATATATATTATTGCTTATATATATATATATATATATATATATACAGTCAAACCCAAAATTATTCAGACATTTTTTATATTTTTGATATATATTTACTAGTGGGTGGAGAACACTATAGTTCATTTATGTAAGTGAGTAGGGCTGGGTAAAAAATATAAATTTCTCGATTTTAATCGATTCTCATTTTTACAAACCGATATCGATTCTTCAATCCCAAGAATCGATTAGTCTAGTCTGTTTACAGTTGATGAATGAGCAGAATATGTAGCATTCTGATAAATATAGCTATGCAACGTTACTTATTCATTATACATTTTAATGTTCTTCAATATTTAATGCATGTTATGACAGCCGCGATTTAAATGTTTATATTTCAAAAAAACGAACTGGAGTAGAAATATGATTATGTAATTCTAAACTTTATTTATAATAAAAACATCATTGAGTGTAATTTAAGTGTTTGTATATAAATAAGTAAATTTAACCTTCAATATTATTATAGTAGTACCAGCTGACTTGCATGTGTAGTTTACAGCATTAGTTGAGAGATTTTTGTCCTCTAGAAATTTTGCCATGTACTGTAACTGAAATACTACATCCAAAATAATCTATATCGAATCGAATAGAAAGCATGTGAATAGTAATCAAATCGTGAAAATTGTGTCAATACCCAGCCCTACAAGTGAGGATAGCAAAATAAAGTAAACTGTGACATATTATACCCAAAAATTCTTCATACAGTGAACTACCAGTAAAATTGATAAAAATTTGGAACCAAAAATTATTTGCTTTGCTTGTTTTACATGTTTTGCTTAAATGTTATCTGACATAAGATGAATGTTTTCTGACACAGTTTATCTCTGAGATCTTGTCATATTTTATTACCATTTTTTTAAAACTATAGTGAATAAATTGCATTAATGAATGAAATGTTCAAGGTGTCTGAATACATTTTGGACTGTATATATATATATATATATATGACACACAGACTGTGTATATATATGTGTATAATCTAGAATAAATAGTCAGTATTTATGCAGGTTTTATATGCTGTAGTGTGTGTGTAAGTGGAGAGAATATATGTTCAATTACAGTCATGGCTTGATAGAGAGTGGTTTTTGCTTTATATTGTCATCTTCTCCTTGTGTGGGTCTGGTGGCGCTCCTTCGTCTTCAGTATCAGAGAGCACATGCTCAGACTGTGACCAATTGTGCAAGAAAAAGGGGGAATTGCTTCAGCATGGCAGCCTGCTGCACTCCACCAACCACACACACACACACTCGTGCTACCCCTCCCAGCACAGAATATACCTCATTCCATTGGCCTGCACAGAGAAGGCTGTGTGTGTGTGTGTGTGAAGGGGGTAGATGGCCCACTCAGGCATGGCAACATGACGAGGTGGCCTAGTTTCCCAGGGTGCCCCTGTACTGGTGATAAAATGAGGGCTGAAATGGATTATATACACCCAGAGTTGCTGCTGCAGCCTCTGTATTCATACGGCATGACATGCCATACACACTAATCATATTCAACATGGCCATCAAAGTGGAAAACACAAATGGAGTTATCATAGTTAATACACAGCCAGCCGTAAATGCTGGTCCAAATTGCCAAGAATATTTTAAAGCTCACTTGCATTAAAATAATCTGAATGATCTGTGATTACAGTTTTGTCATTACTACAGATTTATGCACTGTACAAAAAATATAAATATTTACCCATTTTTGGCCCAGAGGTCATTGACTGCCACTATAACGAGTCTCTGCATCAGCATCAGACGCTCATCTTTCATGCTTTTTAACCCGCGCATGTCTTTAAACTCCACTTATATGCTTCATTGAACGACAATAAAGACCGTTAAAAGCTACATATGCGCCACGGTCTGACTCATCTTTTGTTTGTGTGTGTGTGTGTGTGTGTAGAGAAATATTACTTGCATTCTTCCCTTGATTACTTTCTTGTTTAAATTTAAAGCTTTTCTCAGAAGACAGTTACTGAACAACATTTTCAGCCCAGGTTTTAGTAGACACACACACACACACACAAAAGGTACATTTTCAAGAAGAACCTGTATTTTGTCGTATGCTAAATTTATGCCCTTTGTGTCCATCATGAACGTGTGTGTGTGTGTGTTTGTGTGTGTGTAACTCCAGCTACAGGAATTTTCTAATCTTATCATTCTTTTTATTTTAAGTATGTTTTTATTTCTCCTTCATTAAAAAGATGTTCTGTGTTGTCAGCTTCTCTGTCTAGTATTAGCAAATATGCACATTTTAATTAAAAAAATCATAGGCAAGCAATTTCTGACATAGCTGTGCTCTTTTTCCTCTACAATAAGTAAATATCTCATCTGTATTATCTCTTTATCTCATGTTGTGATATGTTTGTCATTAGGGAACGAGCTTAAAATTTCAACCCTGTTACCAGATATTTTTAAAGGTTGTTGAAAAGCAGATGTTTGTCGAAATATCAGCATTATACAGAGCACCTAAAGGGACATGGTGATGGAAAAAATTTATAAAATGTATATTGTACGTTGATGCATTAATACAATGCATGTCGCTTTGGATAAAAGCGTGCACAAACGGAAATGTATTTATGGTGGTAGAAAAAATATGAAATGGGAGGGAAAATTATATTTCAATGATTTGAACACACAATTAAAAAAAAAAAAAGCCTGTATGGGCAAGTATCCTTGTGAAACATAGTCGGTTACGTGAACAGTTGAGAAAGAAAACACGTGTGTAACAGTGTGTTGGATATGTGCAGCTCTTAAAGTGACAGCAACCTAATAAACCTACAGCTGTCTGTGTCCTCAATGTTAATCTAACTACAAAAGGACAAAGAGAAAATCACTCTGCTGTTGACTGAATAACTTCTGAATAACACCATGTTCTACTGTTTTAAGTACAGGAATGCATCAAGCCCATCACCATCATAATTCCCCCTTAAACCAGTAAATCACAGCATTAAACTACTGAAGAATTTGTTGACAGAAGGGGAACTCCACAATACCTAGTACCTAGTAAGAGTAAGGCCACGTTCACACAGCTGCAGAATGCAGTTGTCAGTCCTGTATTTAAGTCCAATACAGTTATTGTTTACACAAAATTCAGTTATTTACAGAACTAACCGCCCTCATACCCGTCAATTTTCAGGAATCACAACGGCATTCTCAGAAAACCCACGCTGGACAACTAGTCTGTCACTAGTCAGGGAAATGTTTATAAAAATGGGCATTGAATTCTGTGCAAACACCTTGAGTAACTGTTAAACTGTCAACCCCGTTACCTTAAAGGTGTATCTTTTTACAATTTTACAAAACATTTATAATTTTAAATAAACTTTTTTGAAGATATTTACTATGTTACATTTTCAAAACAGAATGGCTATGAAAAAAAAAGTGTTGTTTGTGAAAAGATAACATCTACACACACATGTTGTGAATATCAGACTCTCTTCTGTGCTCCCTGTGGCTTTCCCAGGTTTGTTTAATAATAGTTAGGTGCTGTTCTATGGCTGCTGAAATGAATAAAGGGAGATTCTGTTTGATGTGCAGTTATAGCTGCCATCAGCGCTCCCCCCTCTCTCTTTATTACAGGAGCCTGTAATATTGCTGGATATTAAAAATATACATCAACTAAGCTGTTATGGGAATACCATTTAGAGCCCCTCTTGCCTGAAGCCCCTCGGCTGCTGACTGCAAGACTTTAAATGAGATTATACACACTCTTTTGGAGGTGTACTAAGGAGAATTTCTAAGAACTGAGGACTCGCAATATTGTGATAAGTTTATTTATTTATTTATTTTTACATTGCATTCAGTATCAATGTCTTCTGCCACGTCATATGAAATGCACTGGTGAAAAAAGCAGTCAGAGTCCTTAAGTAAATATGCTGTTTTAAATAATATCTAAACTTTATACATACAGTGGGTACGGAAAGAAACACCCTTACATTTTTCACTCTTTGTTATATTGCAGCCATTTGCTAAAATCATTTAAGTTCATTTTTTTTTTCCTCATTAATGTACACACAGCACCCCATATTGACAGAAAAACACAGAATTGTTGAAATTTTTGCAGATTTATTAAAAAGAAAAACTGAAATATCACATGGTCCTAAGTATTCAGACCCTTTGCTGTGACACTCATATATTTAACTCAGGTGCTGTCCATTTTTTTCTGATCATCCTTGAGATGGATCTACACCTTCATTTGAGTCCAGCTGTGTTTGATTATACTGATTGGCCTTGATTAGGAAAGCCACACACCTGTCTATATAAGACCTTACAGCTCACAGTGCATGTCAGAGCAAATGAGAATCATGAGGTCTTTCTCCCAACTTTCTCCCATCTCCCGACTGCATCTCTGGAGCTCAGCCACAGTGATCTTTGGGTTCTTCTTTATCTATCTCACCAAGGCTCTTCTCCCCCGATAGCTCAGTTTGGCCGGACGGCCAGCTCTAGGAAGGGTTCTGGTCGTCCCAAACGTCTTTCATTTAAGGATTATGGAGGCCACTGTGCTCTTAGGAACCTTAAGTGCAGCAGAAATTTTTTTGTAACCTTGGCCAGATCTGTGCCTTGCCACAATTCTGTCTCTGAGCTCTTCAGGCAGTTCCTTTGACCTCATGATTCTCATTTGCTCTGACATGCACTGTGAGCTGTAAGGTCTTATATAGACAGGTGTGTGGCTTTCCTAATCAAGTCCAATCAGTATAATCAAACACAGCTGGACTCAAATGAAGGTGTAGAACCATCTCAAGGATGATCAGAAGAAATGGACAGCACCTGAGTTAAATATATGAGTGTCACAGCAAAGGGTCTGAATACTTAGGACCATGTGATATTTCAGTTTTTCTTTTTTAATAAATCTGCAAAAATGTCAACAATTCTGTGTTTTTCTGTCAATATGGGGTGCTGTGTGTACATTAATGAGGAAAAAAAATGAACTTAAATGATTTTAGCAAATGGCTGCAATATAACAAAGAGTGAAAAATTTAAGGGGGTCTGAATACTTTCCGTACCCACTGTACATGCTTTTATAGAAGCACACTTCATTTCATTCAAATGTATATTTTATTACAAATATAAAAAAAACCCCAAAAAAAACATGTTTAATAGTGGAATTCCTGATGTATGTATGTGGCCATGATTCCCTTGTTTTAGTTGTTTAGAATTAATTTCCCACAACTTATTATTTATAATATTGCGTGCACTATTTAGTAAAACGAAGGAACAAATTATTATATTCTGTGCACGATTTACTTAAAATGAGACCAGCTAGCAAAACATGCTGATGTATTAGTAAGACGTGGGAGTGAATTGTTAATTCGTGGCCATGATATAAAAAAATTTCCCCGCATGTCATGTGTGCAGCTCCGTAAATATTGAACAGGCTTTTCTTTATCTTTTCAATTTTTTTTTTTTTATAAATCAAATGTTGTAATTCATCTTGGAGCTGGTTGGTTTGTTTCAAGTCTTATAGCTCTTTATTGAGCAATTATTTAAAATTTCTGTAGAGAAGTGAATGGGAAGAAGGCTGTCTGTAGGTAAAATACAAAAATGTCTTTCTCATATCTTCCGGATCTTGCTTCAGTGCAGGTCTCAGAATCGCATCAGATCTTCAGAGTAAAGCACCCTCCGCTAAAGAGCAATAACATTTAGAGAAGGCGGAGGGATATTTTCATTTTTTAATGTGTCGTACTTAACTTTCATAGTTGTCATGCAAAATAAATCAGTTCTCTCGTATGGTGCTGTTACGCGGAGCTTGTGAGTGAATAAGAGATGAGAGTTAAACATTCACAGGCCTGACTCTGACACTCTCCATCATGTCAACTTCCGCCACTTCACACCGCACTAAACCCCACCAGCATATGAAAGTGAAGTGACATGTGGCCAAGTATGGTGACCCATACTCGGAATTTGTGCTCTGCATTTAACCCATCCAAGTGCACACACACACCGTGAACACACACCCGGAGCAGTGGGCAGCCATTGCTGCGGCGCCCGGGGAGCAGTTGGGGGTACGGTGCCTTGCTCAAGGGTCTCACCTCAGTCGTGGTATTGAGGGTGGGGAGAGCGCTGGACATTCACTCCCCTCACCGACAATCCCTGCCGGACCTGAGACTCAAACCCATGACCTTTGGGTTACAAGTCCGATTCTCTATCCATTAGGCCACGACTGCCCCTTATGCCTCTCAGAGCCCGAGAGACTGCATGTGTGTCTGTCTGCCTGTCCTTGAACAGCTAATGTTTGGGGTGGGCCATATGTCCAAAATCACATATCACAGTATGAGTACTTATTACATTTAACAGGACATCAGAACATTTTTGATGCAAATGCAACCATATATATATAGATATAATAAGAAAGCATGTGAATAGCATGTCTTCTTGCCCTGGAACAGACAAATTCACACAAAATTATGTCAAAATGCCCAAATAGGCAAGTATCCTTGTGAAATGTAGTCGGTTATGTGAACAGTTGAGAAAGAAAACACGTGTGTAACAGTATGTCGGATACGTGCAGCTCTTAAAGTGACAGCAGCCTAATAAACCTACAGCTGTCTGTGTCCTCAATGTTAATCTAACTACAAAAGCCAAAGAGAAAATCACTCTATTGACTGAATGAAAACTATGTAGTGTTATTTTACATTTAATTGATTCAATTTCTGTAGCTGAAAATTGTGACATTTCACTGGTATCTTAAAATATCAACCACTGGCCCCATCCAGGCCAGTAGAAAAAAAATCGATACCTGGAAATACAGGTATCGGTACTCGGTATCAGCAGGTACTAAAAATGAAAGTATCAGTATCGGACTTGTTCTGGAAAAAGTGGTATCAGTACATCCCTACTGGTCACAGACACGAAGATGTATCTTTAATTTTGATGATTGTTCACTAAAACCCCCACTGTCATCATGTTTTCAGCCATTTCAAGTTTGAATTTGACATGACATAAAGCAGTGATATCTTAGTGGCTGAGTTGTTTACTTACTTTTTAATCAGTCTTCCCATTAACACATCGTTGTCTACATTTAGGCCGATTCGAGAATGTGCACGAAATCAAGAGGCGGGATTTATATTTATATATATTTATATTTATGCATTTGGCAGACGCTTTTATCCAAAGAGACTTACATTGCATTATACTATACATTTGTATCGGAGTATGTGCAATCCCTGGGATCAAACCCATGACCTTGGCATTGCTAGTGCCATGCTCTAACCACTGAGCTACAGGAAAGCTGTCTTTGATTTATCGCACAAACCAATTATACCTAATCATAACCGATCATATCCAATCATTGCGCGATGGAAGCTTTGCCTCCTCTCACGGTCTTTCCTACATTCATTCTCAATTACCCCCTTCAAACCCATCGCATGTTTTAAAGTCAAAGTGTTCAGAGGAGGCAAGCCTCCCATTGTAACTTTACCAGCAGGTGTCGCTGTCGGACAGTGTTACTTTATAAAGACTAGTGACTTTTACACTTTTTAGTGTCACATTTTGTAATATTTGTGTTGTTTTATTTTTGTGATATCGATTATTTTCTCAACCTTTTTAGTTTTAGGAGACACTGCCTCCCTTGCCTATGCCCCTGATGATATATATATATATATATACTGTATATAGTGAAGTGAAGTGAAGTGAAGTGAAGTGAAGTGAAGTGACATGAAGTGACATGTGACATGTGGCCAAGTAAGGTGACCCATACTCGGAATTTGTGCTCTGCATTTAACCCATCCAAGTGCACACACACAGCAGTGAACACACACACCGTGAACACACACCCGGAGCAGTGGGCAGCCATTGCTGCGNAACGCCATTTTTTATTTTTTATTTAAATTTAGTTTCCGCCAAAATCAGTATTGTATCTGGTCAGTATTGAAAATTAATTTATTAATTTTGCACAAAATGCGATTTCCGTCGTATTATTCTGTTCATGTTTTCTCCCTTTCTTTCCAAAACGCGACAAACGCCACTCTCCCTTCTCTGCAGAACGCGATATATCCGCTCAACCAATCACAGCGCACCATTCCACCTACTGTAAACAGTAATGGCGGCGCTCTGAATACACCCGGCATCCTAGTTTTCCTTATCTGTTTTGTGATCAATCATAAAAATGATTTTGACGGCATTGATGAACCTGTGGTGGTTTCTGCGGTGGGGAAGAAATGTAATCATTTACGTGAGGAGATTAAGAAGATGAGGGACTCGAGTCGGGAGGAGGAAAAATGCGGCTGTTGCTTGTTCCACGACAGCATCAAATACATCGTTTTTAATACCAATGTAATCGGTAAATGTGTTTATTTTAACCGTGCGGTGGCGCCAGATACTCTTTAATCAGTAATGACAAACAGAGACAATTAATTTATAACATTAACAAGATGACCCGTTGAATTCATTTTGGGAGCGACGACTGAATTTATCTTTAGTCAAATGACTGTATATAAGATTAGTATTGACAAAGTTCAGAGGCTGTCATATATGTGAATCAACTTACTTTGTTGTGTATTTTCAATATGAAAAATAACTTTTATATTGATGGATTAATTGCATTTTGAAAAAAAAAACGTGTCATGGATTTATTGCATTTTGGGGAATTTTTTTTTTTTTTTTTTTAATAAACCTTTTAAAATCAAAATGTAGATTTGAATTTTTTATGTTTTTATAATCAAAAGATGCTATGTGAAAGTTTGAAACAGAAAATAGTGGTTTTCATCTTGCCGCTTTTTTGGTAAAGAAAACTCATTTTTACTCAAATTAATCAAAATGGATTTATAGCGTTTTGGAACCAAACTCTTCATCTATATATTTAATTTTTATTTTGTATGGCCTCCTTTGGCCTTGGTAAAAGTTTGCATTCTTGCTGGCATACTCTTTATGTACTTTCCCACAGTCTCTTTTGTTATTGACTTCCAAATAGTTTCTAGTTGTTCCCTTTTGATGAAACTTTTGTGCGATCTTTGAATCCATTAAATCCCAACATTAATCATATTTTAGCATTAGAAACACTACTGTGACTAAAGCGCTTACACACACTGGTGTGGATTAACCATTACAAACACATTAAAAAATATTCTGGTAATCACCAGTACCGTTACTTTAGGGCAGCTGTGGCACAAACCTTACATTGGGTGGTGGATTTGGTAAGTTTTATTCACTGTATTGCTGAGCAAAACAAGGAAAAGATCTATATGAATAATCGAAGTGTGCTCATCTTTTAATCATAGCCATGCCTGCCAGGAGAGAGAGAGAGAGAGAGAGAGATCCCTCACACTGCTCAAGGGTAACAAGGTTTCAGACAGAGGCGGTGAGACAGGCCTGAGAATGGTCTCGCGGCTCTTTTCATGTCTGTGCTTGCAGTGTGAACTCCTCACCAGTGAACAGCTCATTTACTTCATATGGGGTGATCCGATCACTGCCCGATTGAAAATAAAACTACATTTGAAGAAAGACACTTGGAGCAGTGCTAATGGTCAATTTAATGTACAAGACTTTAAATGATGAATTTAGACCAACTTAGGGTAACATTTTAGTTTAGGGTCCAAATTAACTAGTTGCTTATTGGCATGCATATTAATAAGATATTGGCTGTTTATTAGTACTTATAAAGCATTTTTCAAAGCATGCCTTTTTCTGTATGACTATATTTTACCCACACCCAATACCTAAACTAAATAACCACTTTACTAACTATTATTAAGCAGTAATTAGGAGTTTATTGAGACAAAAGTCATAGGTAATAGTTAGTTAATTGTGAGAATTGGACCCTAATCTAAAGTGTGACCAAACTTAGTTGGTTATTACGGGTCCGGACATTCATTTTAAGAGTGTGTGATCCAGATCTACATGTTTGTAATTTGTTCTGCTGTGACCCATATCAGATATGAACGTGTTTTGTTGTTGATGAAGCAGGTGGCCATGTAATATAACCTTTGTGCAGTATCACAACAACCTCACAATGCCAGTCAGTTGCCTGTGCTTAAGTTCTTCTGTTTTGCATATGAGATGTGCTGATCATTTATTCAAAGAAAAACAGTTTTCAAAAGGCCATTTTGGGTGAATTTCACAAAGCGTGTTAAGAACATGTCCAAGTCACATTTCAGCCTGAACACACAAACAATTATTCAAAAAATATTTTTGTAATAATCATTATTTTCAATAATGATTAGATTCAAATGATTTTTTTTATTATTGTAATACAGTCCATATTTAAAAAATAAATATTTTAAAATATGGACTGTATTACAATTTCAGTTTAACATTGAAAATAAACAACGTACATGAAATTAAAAGGGGCCCTTGATTATGATTTCACTTTCGCTAGTGTGTAATGTTGCTGTTTGAGCATAAACAACATCTGTGAAGTTACGACGCTCAAAGTTCAATGCAAAGGGAGATATTTTCTTTTACAGAAATCACTTTTTAAGGACTAGCTGGTAGGGACTACAACATGCTTCTTCCTGGGTTGGTGACATCACAAACCCCAAAATTTACATAAACCCCTCCCCCGAGAACACACAACAAAGGGGGCGGGGCCATGATGGGCTGCTTTAGAGAAGAGGAAGAGTTGTTGTAGTAGAGTGTTGTTGACATGCCGTCATTTTACGCCGGACTGCTTCACACACGAGGGTCAATTCAACACTGGATTTGCACAAAAGATGAACATGACGGCACATGCTAGTGGAACTCATCCACAGCAACTACATAAATTTATCCACTAACCATTCAGAAACGTCCAGTTTCATTCTAAAAGTTGTAACTTCTTCCTGAGTCTCTCCATCAGTGTCGACTCCGGTTTGAACAATGTAAGGCTGAACACCGTTACTGACAATCCTCATTTTGGCTGCGTGAGATTCTCCAGCTTTGTTGTTGTTGAGCTGTTAAAGCTCCGCCCTCTTCTGGAAAGGGGGCGGGAGCAGCAGCTCATTTGCATTTAAAGGGACACACACAAAAACGGCGTGTTTTTGCTCACACCCAAATAGGGGCAAATTTGACAAGCTATAATAAATGATCTGTGGAGTATTTTGAGCTGAAACTTCACAGACACATTCTGGAGACACCAGAGAATTATATTACATCTTGTGAAAACGGCATTATAGGACCCCTTTGAGAATATTATAGTATAGTATTTATGTCCCTTTTTTGCTTTAATAACTTTGTTATTGTTCGGCTTGGAGTCCACGAGTTTGTTAAACATGATGATCCATGTTATTCCAATATCATTGGAATATGTTTCAAAGAGCATCTTTCGTGCTTTAATGGAAGCACAAATCATTTTATACCAAGGATTTTGCACGCTTAATGTCACGTTTGCTAGAAATAGTGACTTAGACATAAAGTAGATTTTGCAAATATTTAATTTTCATTTTCCATCATAACTTTTTCTTTCTTTTAAATTGTTTAAAATCTGTATATAATTTTCACATTATGGTAATGAAATGTATTTATTTATAATGCAGTGAGGATTGAGAAATCCTTATTGTTTTAAAAATGTTTCATTTTCTTAACCAAAAAATAATTCAGCTAAAATATGAGCCCCCAGGATTTGTGCGATTTACAATAATTGTGAAAGTACATGTTTTATGATGAATATATATTTCTGTGCTGAGCATGTGAAAGTGAGTGCTATGACAGTGTCGTCGCCGATGTTGAATATCATTTCATGAATAATGTTGCTCTGTTTCTCCTTCTCTTCAGTTCCTGCTATGATCACATCTTACCCCAACACCACACGAGCGGAACAGGGTCACATGACTGAGATGAGCTGCACTGCTCACGGTGAAAAGCCCATCAAGGTTCGCTGGGAGAAGGAATCTCATATCATCAACCCAGACATGAGCCGCTATGTGGTTACTGTGAAGGAAGTGGCCGATGAGGTCATATCCACCCTGCAGGTGAGCAGAGTTCCATCTAAACTGAGAATGCAATCATACGCCTCATTTCCAAGAGACATATTCAGGTTTGCCCTGGACTCGCTGTCAGTGAACGACATCATTTCCTGTCAGAAAACATCTGGAGTTTTCACAAATACTCACAAAATATTTGTCCTTATTTTCAACATGGAACTGCGCTTGCAGCTCATTTATCCTTCTAATGTGACTAATTTCCAAGCTATATTCAATAAGGGCAAGACATGAATTTATCCATCGGTGACCGATTGGATGGTAAGAAATTGTCACAGTGTTGGAAATTTCCACTTACTGCATGCTATGCTTTAAATTATGAATGCTTTATATGATTTTTTACAAAAAGTATGTGAAACATGAAGTATGCAGTATGCAACAATAATCAATTCAAATGTAAGTTTGCAGCATAATCTATTTGGGTTTTTTATTTTTAATATTACAATTATCCCATATGACAATTTGTTTTTTTTATATATAATTCCAAAATATTTAAAAATGGCCAAAAATATATTTGCTAAAATATGTTTAAATATATTTTCTACCAATATATTTTTTGGCCATTTTTTGTATTTCAATCCAAGAAAATACGTTTGACACAATACACGTCACATTTGAAGAAAAACCTTATTTGTTGTCCATAACACATATGAACATTAACACTAATTTTAATAAACAGCAGCAAGAAACATACTTTACAATGTTTCAAAAATGTATTACAATATATTTAAAAAAATAAACATTATTAAATTATAATAAATCTAGTTTTAATCTCTAGTATACGGAAGAGGATTAGGGCCAAGCAATAATACAAAAATAAAACCATCTCGAGATTAAACTCGTTAAATTATGAGAAAAAAGTCGAGATAAAATGTTGAGAATAAACTCGTTAAATTACGAGAAAAAAGTCGAGATAAAATGTTGAGAATAAACTCGTTAAATTACGAGAAAAAAGTCGAGATAAAATGTTGAGAATAAACTC